>PVJH01003523.1:0-140715 GCA_004026705.1 Nesogale talazaci
TTGGAACTCAACATGTCCAACTTAACTAATCCAACTCTTATTATCCTTAAATGGCACTCACCAATTTTTTTTCCAAGACAAAAAAATAATGTTTTCCTCTTCTTAAATGATTCCCCAACACTGTTGCTAACTAAAATCTTGATGATTCAAATGCACCTAGATGCTCTCGAAGATCTTCCTATTCAGATGTCCTGGATACTGTTGTCGTTATTATTGTTAGGTGCTTTCAAGTCCGCTCTGGCCCACAGAGTCTCTATGAACACAAAATGAAACACTGCCTGACCCTCCAACAACCTCACAATTGTTCTTATGTGGGAGCCCATTGCTGCAGTCTCTGTGTCTGTCCATTTCACCTTCCTCTTCTTGGATTCTTCTCCGTGTTTCTGAACATGATATCCTTCCCCAGGGATTTGTCTCTCTTAACAAGTCCAATGTATGTAAGAATTCTTTTCAGCAATACATTTATCAACTACACAAAACACTCTGGAGCTCAAAGAAATTCTTGTAATATATCTTTAAAGTTCTGTATTATAAAGAGTACTTAAGTCCTGGCACTATTGTGTGCTTTAATGGGCATTTTAGCAAAAGAGTGGTTTTAGGAGACTAGTTGTGCTCTATTCAAATGTCCTTTGAGGTTAAGTGCCAAGAAGAAGACTAGAGAGGCAAAATCAGGAATGTAGACTGGCTGTAAAACCCTCTAGTGAAGTCCTTTAAAGACTTCCCTTGCTACCTTAGAAGAATGAGAAAAGTCATTACAGTGAAGAAAAATAACTCCTTGGTACAATTTCCCTTGCATTTTTCTCATTGAGGCAGTTTTCCATAAAAGTTCTTCTTAATAAGCTCCCACGATCACCTTACACCATTCAAGAAAATCTATCAGAACTACTCATTTATGATTCTTCCAAATAGTTGCTATCATCTGAGTTGTCATTTCTGCCATGCATTTAATTGGTGCATAGGATCGCCTTGGAAGCTTAATTTAATAGGGCCTTTTTTGAGTGTGTCCCAAGGTAAATACAGGAACCTGATGGCACTGTGAGTCAGGCATTCAACTGCTGGCTACAATGGAGGCAGTTCAAACCATCTAGCCACTCTCTGAGAAAAAGATGAGACTGGCTGCTTCTCTCAAGATTTAGGCTTGGAAACCCTCAGAGCAGATCTGCTTTTCCCTATAGGGTCATTATGGGTTGGATTCAACTCAATAGCAATGAGTTTAGCTTTGTGTTTTTTAAGAGACTAGGAAAAATGTATGAATTTTTAAACCAGCTACTGATTTATGTTTAAATATGTTTTGCTTACAACTTATGTTTAAATATGTTTTGTTGTGTGTGCATGAACTGGAATCCTACTAAAACAAGAATAAAGAACTGCGAGCCATGGAGTGCACTTAGACTCAGGGAACCCTGGAGAGTACAGAGCAGAACCCCACATGAGGACTTCAGAGACAGAGCGGAAGCACTCTAAGCTTTTCTGAGACTGTGAATATTGATGGGCCCAGAGAGGGTTCTGTTATTCCTGCGCAGTGGCTGCTATGAGTTTGAGTCACCAATCATGTGACAGGTAGCCCGATACTTAGCTACCGTGATGACCATGCTTATCCTCATGCAATCTATCCGTCACTGCTTGCCAAATTGATCTTTCCAAGTATTAATTGGATCAATCACTCCTCTTCTGGAATACTTATAAACATTCCAAAATGTTTACAGAATAAAATCCAAGTTCTATTTTATGGCCTGGACAGTGTTCGATGATGCTAAATGTGAAGTCCTGTAAAGCTACCTTTTTCTGCTCCCATTCTCTTTCTTCCCTCTCAAAAATTAGTTTTAGCTTACCAAATAGAATATATCATTTTATGTCCTTAAAGATCTGTGTGCTTTTTCCCTTGATTGTCCATGCATCTTCCCCTTCTAGGTTAGTTTATCTAACAAACAGCTGCTTATCATTTTAGAAAAGCCTGCACATGTTATCAGTGAAGGCTCACATTTATTTATGTCACTCCTCATGTCACCATGGAACACTGCACACACTATGGCATACTCTGATCATTCAAACTGGATTTTCATTTTTCAATTGAGAATTTACTGAGAGTCTGGGTACAGACTGCAAGTAAATGTAGCACATAATCAGTACTCAGTAAAATTTTTGATTTACTTGATTTCAAACTCATCATATATAAATCAGAACTTTCCATCTACCATTTAAGTTCCTACAATCACCTGCATCTATCATTCTTCTTGTGATTTAGAATTAAAATTTTGGAATCTGTTTGGACCCAGCCATCTCTTTAATTTGAGTTGTTGAATCAGGAAATCTCATTGTCGTGTGTAAAATGCAAAACTGTAAGGCTTACTTATCCAAGGAAAGAGCATTCTGGCAAAGTATACAACTATCTCTGAGTTTTCATTTTTCTTGCTGTTTACCAAACCACAAAATATTACTGCTCATCAAATAGCTGTTATTTGATACCTTTAATACTGTGTATTTAACTCTGACATGGATCCTTCTTCAGAGTCCATTTTAGATAGTTCAAATAAGTTCCCACTGCAATGGAGTTGCTTCTGGCTCCTAGGCATGCAAGTCTATAAATCTCCGGTAAGCAGAGAGCCTCATTTTTCTTGGGAAGAGCAGATGTTTGGCTGTGGTTAGCAGTACAGCACCAATCAGATAGTGCCTTGTGGTTAGCAGCAGCACCTACCTGATGGAACCACCAGGTCATTTTTTTAAAAGGGCTAGACCATCTGAGAGATGAAAATCAAACAAGGATGACATACCACCTCATGCCAGCACCAATAACAAGGTTTTAAAAGGAAAAGAAATGAAAAATCACTGGAAAAAAACAGCATACACTCACAAACCACTGGGGGTTTAAAATAATACCATCCATCACATGGAAAGTAGTATGGCTTCGTCAAAAAGTATGTGCAAACTCATGCTCATTGTAGAACTCTTCACAATAGAATAAAAGGTGGAAGCCAGGACCTAAATACCCATTGTGGAAGGTAGAAAAATTATGGTAGATGTACACAAGAGAGTACAGCACCACGTTAAAAAAAAGTGATGGATTTGCAAAACATCTCTGCACATGGACAAAAGGGAAGGGTATTCTACTGAGTTAATTAGTGAATCACAAAGATACAGACATTGTATACAACCACTGTTATAAAAAAGATCAAAAAAAAAGTTCTTTACACACACACACACACACACACACACACACTTTGATGGCTACCAGAAGTAGTAGGGTGAGAGGAGAAAGAAAAACACGAGTTAGAAAGCAAATGACGGAAAGCAGGGAAGACAAAAATAGGAGTTTTGAAGAGTTGATTAATGTACAACTGATTATATGCTCTGTAAATTTTCAGTTAATTCACAACAAAAAGTGTTACAAAATAAAAATTTTAAATGTCTTTTAAAATAATGTAAAATAAAATTGTGAAAAAAACTAACTAGCTACCAAGGTCTTTTAAAAGAAATAAGAGCAGTCATTAGAAATTTTAAGTGTAGTGTGATTTTAAGCACAGATTTCAATGTCTCACATTAAATATATTCTCCATGTCTTTAACCAAAAGACCCACTACAGTTCAGTTTGCTCCCATTCATAGTGGCCTTATAAATGTTTTCCAAAGTATAAATTTTTGAATGGAAAGCCAACGCTGTAAATCTTTAAAGAAGCAGATTGCCTCATCTCTCTCAAACAAACATGCTGGTAGGTGTGATGCAAAATCCTTGGTATTAGTAGGCCAATACTTAACCCACAGCGCGACCAGGCTTCCTAAGGGACCATCACATTCTATATGCAGTTTTGAGACAACTAAGCTAAGAACCACACCCAGGGAGCCGCTGGTGGCTAGTAGTTAAACTTTAACCCATGCAGCATCAAGGCTCCTTTTGTCATTAATTTTTCTGAATTCTTTAATCTTCAGCTCTGTTCTGCTTCAGTGTGGAGGACATCATCCTTACTATCTACTCTCAAGGAGCTATTGACTGCTCTATGCAAGAAACTTTTCAAGCAGTACATTTAGATATTTTTCAATGTATTTTTCCATCTGAAAGACCCTGTACCTCCAACCAATATATCTGAGCTACAGTCACTCTTAAACATAAATTCTGTTCCGCATTCATCCATCTAAGCCATCCATGTGATCAGACATACTTATGTGGATACGGGGTTGTCTAGACTTCATGTGCACCTTTGAGGGAAGGAACAACTCTTTGGGGATGATTTGATATTAATTTCTCTGTTTGAGATCTTCTGGTTTCATGATATATAATATGAAACTGCAGTACCTGGCTACTTTCATCATTGTGTTTCTCTGAGGACTATGTGACTGCAGTTCTAAACAATTGACTATGAAATCTTTCTAGGCCTATCTTCTTGAACTAGAAAATTGAATGCAACTTTTTTTCAAAATTGTAAATCTTCTCTTATTCTAAATGAGCATAGAAGTGTTAAATTATTAATTCATAAAATAAATCAGGCTGAATAAATAATGTCTTGATCAAGTTGGTACAGGATTAGAATGATATTCTTCTTACATATATTTCTTTTTTTTAAAGTGCTGTTGAGATAATTTGGCAGCTAACAACTACCTAACATCAACCATAAGTTCTCATTAAAGTTTTGGAAATCTTAGCCTCCTTATAACATTCACACATTCAGAAAGCTTTTTGCTACAAAGGGAATGAACCATGAGTGTTTAACCAGCAAGAGGAGCAGCTTCTTCTAGTTTCTAAGCATCCAGGGAGATTTGGTCAGCACTTGGAAATCTCTTGACATGCTATACCCTACTGTTAATCCTCTGAGTAACATTCACTGAAAGCAATTATTTCACAACCCAAATGTTTACCTTTCTTGAACAAAACATTTTAAAAAAGTGATATTATGGATAGGATTGTCTTGAAACAAGTGAGAAAATCCATGAGGCACTTCTTTAAGCACTAAACTTCTAACTGCAATGTCAGGGTCTCAAACCAATAGGAGTCTCAAACGTCATAGGAGACAGTTAAGACTATCTGTTCCTATAATGATTTAAAGGCTTGTGAACCCTGTAAACAGTCACTTGAGGCAGAATTGACTTGATTGCAGGGATTTTATAACATAAGTATAGAAAAGAGTAAAATATTTTAGAAAAATTTGATATAAATTGAAACTATGTAATCTTAGGACACCAGGTTTTATGAAGAAGCACACTATGTTGTTCTAAATAATTATATTAATTAAGTATAATAAATGGAATATCTCTTGGGGTTTATTCTTTGTGTTTTCTAATTAATTTTTTTTAAATTGGTAGTTCATACAGCTTTTATCACAATCCATACATCCAGTTGTTATGTTAAACACATTTCTATATTCGCTGGCATCATCATTTAAAAATTTTTTGTTTTCTACTTGAACTCTTGGTTTCAGCTCCTCATATTTCCCCTCCATGCTCTCTCCCTCCTCCCTCATGAACCCTTGATAATTTATAAATTTTTTTTTGTCATATCTTACACTGTCCAATGTCTACCTTCTCCCACTTTTCTTTTGTCCATCCCCCATGGAGGAGGTTATATGTAGAGCCTTATAATAAGTTCCCCCTTTCCACCAAACTCTCCCTCCACCCTCCCAGTATCGCTACTCTCAGCACTGGTCCTGAAGGGATTGTCTATTCATCTGTTCTGGATTCCCTGTGTTTCCAATTCCTATCTGTACCAGTGTACATGCTCTGGCCTAGCCATATTTTTAAGGTAGAATTGGGATCATGAAAGTTGGAGAATGAGGGGTGGGGGGATATGGAAGCATTTAGAAACTAGAGTAAAGTTGTATGATTCATAGTGACTACTTTGCACCCTGACTGGCTCTTCTCCTTCCCGTGACCCATCTGTAAGTGTATGTCCAGTTGCCTACAGATGGGCTTTGAGTCTCCAATCCACACTCCCCCTCACTCACAATGATATGAGTTTTTTTTCCCTTTGGTATCTGATCCCTTGGACACCTTGTGATAGCACAGGCTGGTGTGCATCTGCCAGGTGGGCTTTACTGCTTCTCAGCTCGATGACCACTTGTTTATCTTCAAGCCTTTAAGACCCCAGACACTGTATCTTTTGATAGTTGGACACCATACACTTTCTTCATCACTTTTGCTTATGCACCCATTTGCCTTCAGCAATCTGATCAGGAAGGTGAGCACAAAATGATTTGAATTTTTGTGCTTTGATGCCTGACAACTGATACCTTTGACAACTTGTGGTCACACAGGCTGGTGTGCTTCTTCCACATGGGCTTTGTTGTTTCTGAGCTAGATGACCACTTGTTCACCTTCCAGCCATTAAGACCCAGACAGTACATCTTTTGATAGCCAAGCAACATAAGTTTTCTTCACCAAATTTACTTATGTGCCCCCTTTGTCTTCAGTGACTGTGTCAGGAAAGTGAACATCATGGAAAGCCACTTGAATAGATGTGCCAGTCATGTGCTTATGTTAATTTTGTGATTGAAATGTAGGGATGGAGTCTAGCCTGTTAATCTGGAGATAGCCATTGAGTAGCCAATGAGGCCTCTATGTGGGCATGGCTTTCTTCTGAGACTTCTGGGAAATCTTGTGACATTTCTTTCGTGAAGATGAGAAGCTATCTTCCCCAGTTGTTGGGAGTTAGGCTCAGAGGTGACGAGTCACAGAATAGACAAGATGGCAGGGTCTGAGAAGCTGGAGGAGAGATACCACAGAGATACCACATGGCTTTGCCCTGATGGAGCCAGACCTCTGAAGCTGGAGTGGCATGCTGTTGATGGATCCTGAGCCCTGGAAGCGAGGAGCCATAGGGAGACCTGTGCCAGCCTGGGATTCTGCACCCACTGACCTGTGACTTTGTGAGTTGGAAGGAGACTTTGTAGATTGATTTCGGGCATATGGGTTAATATCAGACTTATGACTTTATACTGGACTGGATTGGGATGTCTTCTTAGTGTCACATTCCTTTTGTATATAAACCCTTTCTGAAGTCAGATGCCTTATCCGTTAGGCCACGCGGTCCTATAAACCCTTTTCTTATATCTATATGCGTGTCTTTGAAATTTGTTCCTCTAGCCTACCCGGACTAACGCAATAGAAAAAAGTATTCTAGCACTGAGGAAGTACTTGAGTGGAGGCCCAATATCCATCTCTGACCTTAATACTAAACCTATAAATATATGCACATAGATCTATTTCTCATCCTCATATATAAAATATATTTATATATAGTGATAGGTAGGTTTATTGTGCCAATGTGGCCAGTGAACACATGTGAGACCAACTGAAAGGTGGAGATAAAAATAGCTCAGTTAGCCTCACCTTGGCCTTGGATCTTCGGAGCAGCTGGCTAACTTGTTTGTCCTGTGTCTTGATCTCTCAGCTATACTACCTATGAAACACCTAATCCATGAAGTGTCTTGCTGTGAGTTGAGGTTCCTTCAAACCCTGCTTTGCTACGCTCCTGGAATATACGTCTCTTGACCTGGGGGCTGTCAGACCCTGTCCTCGCACAGCCCTGTCATGTGACCTGCCTTGCGGTTTGCTGCTTGTGGCCACATAGCCTGAATTGCTCTACAGAGAACTACTTGGTGTCCCTCAAGATTTGAAAGACAGCCAGCATACTAGTTGTCTCATTCAAGTGAATTGCACTGAGCCATTTGTAATACTTTATAGATTAGCTCATGCTTATTTCTTATGCTAGATGTTCTTTCTATCTATATAAATATGGATAGATAGATTTATTAGTGTCCTGGATTTGCTTCTCTAGAGCATCCTGTCTAACACACATATGTACATATATGTACATATTAATGCCCTCTGCCTTCTAGAGCTTTCCTCTATTAAATAGACTATCTTTTATACAATGATTCATTTATCTTTTTTTCCCCAATGGTTGGTTTTCATTTCTGTTTTTTTTTTGGGGGGGGGACATCACTGCCTCTGGTGCGAGTGGGAGGTCCGGCCTTGATCCTGGAGAGTTGCTGTTGGATTTGAACCACCAAGCCAGTGGGCAGCAGTCCCGAACTCACCCACTACACCACCGGGGCTCAGCCTAATGATACATTTTCATATTGGAGTATAGTAACCTTTCATTCTGTCCAGTATTTTAGAAGAATACATATTTATATACATATATTTATATCCTTATCTATAGAATATATATATATATCCTGAAAGTCAATGAAAAAGAGTACAAGTTGTAGTTTGATTTGTACTGAATTTATTTCATGGGCAAGTAATAGACAATATACCTTACACTAACTGAGCTGTTGTATAGGCAGAGTAAAAGTATTAACAATTTTTTTCCAATGCAAAGCTTAGTAATTGCAATTTTAAGGGGGAAAAACTTGCTGCACAGCTAGCGTAGGTGACAACAATTTTTTTTTCATGCAAAGCTTGGTAAGTGCAACTTTAAGGGGAAAAATCCATTACTTATTATTATGAAAATGTTACAATATAATTTTAAAATGCTAAACGTGAAAAATCACCTCTATTCTCAAGAGGGAGAGTAAAATGGATTGCAAAAGGCAGTTTACCATCATAATCTTCAATATGCTAAATCTAACTTGATATTTGGTCTCCCTATAGACTCAACCTGAATTTGCTCTGGGTGCAAGTATCTCCTACTTGTTCCAATGGAAATTTCCTCCTTGGCATTTTGAATGTTGATGGGAGTCTTTTCTTTCTTGCTCATTATTTGTATATTGGTCTTTGTAGATTGGTTACAGTGGCAGTTAAAAATAAATATTATTGTTTATATTATTATATAAATATTTTACCACCTTATTTTGATTGTGGTTTTTATTGTTTCTCTTAAGTTTCCCAGTTTATGATTCACAGGAGGAGTGGAAGTATAGTGATAACTACTACTACAAGGGTTGATAAGTGATGCAAGTTTGGAAAGTGAGTGTTGAGGGAAAGGAGATTTCAGGAATGAAGGCAAGATGAAGCACTAAAACTGGCTATGATTGCACAACTCATTAAAAGGTGATTTTAATCTGTGGGAGTGTTTGTGGGGATGGGTAGGAATGTTCTAAAATGTATATGGTGATAATTGTACAATTCTCATTGACATGATTGAGCAATTGAACCGTTGAATACTATGATAAATAATGTGCCAATAAAACTACTAAAAAGTAAAATAAAGACAGTTGCACACATTTATCATATGGAAGCTGTGTTAGAGAAGCAGCTTTATTGACACTCATGTATATGTATTATAGAAAGTTTTATATAAAAGAGTAAGTTTATATTAAGAAACGATTCCAGCCTACTCCAGATCAAGTCCATAAATCTGATATTAACCCATATGCCCTATACCAATCTATAAATTCCTTTTCAGGCTCATGTAAACATTATGACACCAAATGCAGGAAGCTCATAGGGCAGTGGTTGGAAAGACTTGTGGATCCAGTGGCCATGGAAACATCTTAGAACTGGTGTGTCTCCACACTGCTCCAAGACTCTGGCTGTGATCAGCCTGTCTCCAGGTGGCTTGTCAACAGGAATGTCTCATAGAGAGTGAGTGTGTGTCTGGCCTCCAGTGAGCTATTTAACTCCTTCAAGCCTCCAAATGAGGTCATAAAACTGCAACCTGATTGACAAGAAAGATTCTACCCCTTCGAAAGTTGACACAAGATTATGTAACTGCCACTGCAACCAATCTACAAAGTTTGAAAATACTATGAATTATTCTTGGCAGATTACTTTTCAAGTAATTCTCTTATGCTGAGGTAAGTACACAATTAAACACAAATATTTGCATTTTATAGATTATAGTGATTTTGATGGATAATTATTTAGCTAATTTTGATACTATTTAAAATAAAATTGCCTTACTAAATTTCAGTTTTTTGTGTGCTCTTCAAACTATTAATACAATGCGTAAGTAAAAATTATTGGAGTGATGAAAATCTACCGCATAGACAAACAGTAAAAACAGCCTGGTACTAATACGTCAGCTCAATCCATTATTTTGATCATTAGACATTAGAAAGATGCAACTCCAATAACAATGGGCTGCTGTCTCACCAGAGCAATGTTATCAAAATTCAAGATAACAAATAGAAAGTTGCATATGGTGTTGAAGCTAGGGAGAGAGTAGAACCCTTCAATACTACTAATTACATTGTAAAATGGTGACACTATATTGGAAAATGATATGGTACTTCCTTGAATGATGAAACCCAAAATACCATATGATCCAGCAATGTCTTATATATTTCCTATGGTGATAATATGTGAGAACCATGACACAAAGAAATATGTGCACTCATCTCATCATAGCTCTATTTGCAATAGTAAAAAGATGAAAGCAATCTAAATGCCCATCAATTAATATAAATAGATAAACTATGATATACACAATGAAATGCTAGATAGGATTAAAGAATAATGATGAATCCAAGAAATACTTCCTAACACCAATAAATTAGCATACAGTAAATTGAATAAAATTAGTCAATTATAACAGGAAAAATCTTGTGTGAGCCCCAAAGTCCCAAACCAAACTCACTGCCATCTAGTCAATTCTGACTCATAATGACCCTACAGGACAGGATTAAACTTCCCCTGTGAGTTTCCAAGCTATAACTCTTATTTATTAAATAAATCATTTTACTAGGGGCTCATATAAGTTTTATCACAATCCATCCATCCATCCATCCATTGTGTCAGGCACATTTGTACATTTTTTTTTGCCATCATCATTTTCAAAACATTTTCTTCCTACTTGAACCCTTGGTATCATCAGCTCCTTGAAAATCCTGTCCTTCCACGGGGAATCTGGCTGGTGGTTTTGAACCACAGGTCTTGTAGTTATCAGACCCACATTTCACCACCACACCAGCAGGACTTCTTGTATAAGATCATTGCTATTTTAAAAATGAAGAAATGTTTCTCATACAAAAAGAAGCATTCTTGGATGGTTGCTAATAGGGAATGCCACGAACTAGTGGGTGGACACAGAGTAATCTGAGTGGTGGAGAAGACAGCATGCAATAAGAAGACCAGCAAAACATGATCAGGGTCAGAGAAGACAGGGAAGGAGCACAAAAATTGATGGCAACAAAGGCAAATACTTTGTTCACTCAGGGGGTTAGGTTATGAAAACCTCTTGGCCAGAAAGAATGCAGGAGTTCTGGACCATAAATTTGGCAAAACAAATTCCCCAAATTATATTTTCATCATCCTACTTGAGTAGGTACTGACTTGTATCTTAAAAGCTTCAGAGTGGTCAACTGTGTAACTACTGTTCTTTCCCCATGCAGAGAAAATCAAAGATACATAGAAACAATTTGTCCACAGACAAGTGGGCTCTCAAGCTCAGCCACCTCAACCCTGACATAAGTAAATCTAAGTTTGTATATTCTGATCACAGATTTTGAGTTCATAATTTATTTAATGAAAGCACAAATAATTTCTTGTGCAAAAGGTTTCTCAAAATATATTCAGGTTTTGTTCTAAAAGCACAATCCACATTAATAAAAAATTGGAAATTGGGAAAAGTATTTATATAGATCTTGACTATATAATGGGAAGTATTAGAACATCTGACACTTTGACATGTCATTTCAAATTCAGAGAGGGAGGTCACATCTTTGAAATTCTGATTTTGAAAAGAGCATTTAAAATTTTACTATTTTGAACTTTCTCAAATTGACAAGGCTTACTTACTGTATTTCAAATGTATGCTTCCTGAATCCAGTTTTTAATATTCAATTTTCCTTGTCTGATGCAAAACATTTTAAAAGCAGTAAAACACTACTGTATTATGATACTGTCACATTGGACTTTTAGCACAAGACTTGCTATGAAAAACTGGGGGTAAGGGGCATAAAACACAAATTGATTCTGAAGCGGAGTGATTAAGAAATAAAATAATGAAAGCAAATTGCTTTTAATGAGAACTCAGGATTAAACTTCAGAGGGACCCAACATCATACTTTCATTGGGCGACTTGATATAAAATAAAAGAATTTGAACTGTTGCCAGGTGGCAGGAGGCACCCTCAAATGAATCTTCAAATTGGAAAATACTGCTTGACCACCTGTTGGGATAAGTTGCAAATTAAATCATTTAGTATGGTTTGTAGCTATTTTGATGATCACCTTGCCTGAATTCTTTCCCATAACCACTTGGCTGGTTGCTATATCACCATATCCATAGTAGTTGTTGTAGTAATATAGTCCTGACCATAGCCACCATAACGTTGACTTTTATATCCATAGTTACCATAGCTTTGATTCCAATTGCTACTAGATCCCTAGTTCCAGTTTTGACTGGGGCCACCACCCTTTCCACAACCTCTTCCAGAAGATCCTTCTTAATATCCCCCCTGTGGCTGTTGCTGGTACTGTTCCTTCAACATGGCTACTTTAAGCTCACATTTAGTAAAACCAACATTATGACATTTCTTTTCCATTATGTTCTCCATTGGCTCCTGTACCTTAAAGATAATAAAGCAGAATCCACACCTCCTATTGGTTTTGCTGTCCTTGGGGAGTTCTATGGATTCCACCTCACCAAAACCACCAAAATACTCCCTTCTTTTCTCTTTAGGTATATCTGGAGAAAGGCCACCAACACAATTTTTTTTTAAACAGATTCTTTTGTTTTCGTGGCTTTGGCCCTTAAGGGTCAATCACTTACTCGTTCAATTTATTTATGATCCATATTCTTATCTACACCCTCCGACTTTTTAAAAAGCACAAAGTCAAAACCCCTTGATAGTCCTTGAATCTAACTTCAGAGTGCAGGACACAAGTTCACCAAATTTGGAGTAGTCGTGCAAATCCTTCTTTGTAGTGTCCCAGCTAAGGCCTCCTATAAACGTTTTCCCTTCATCCTCTTCATTCTTACTGGGGCAGATCTTCGGTCCCTCTGACTCAGCACTGCCTACTTCAGTGCCTCTGGCTGTGGTTCCGAATCCTCTGAAAACGATCATGTCAAATGGCCCTGGACACAGCAGGGAAAAACGTGAAACAAAATTCCCAATAGTAAAATGTATCCCAATTGATTATGACCCTTAGTAACCCTTCAACTCTGGAATTGAATCAATATTCAGCCAAATGACAATCTCTAAATTTCAAAATAACTCTAGGAAGGTGTGTATTTCTCAGAGCAATGAACCATCTAGATCAAAAGGGCTGGAAGACTTAGGGAAATAGGTAGAATGAACACACCCAAAAATGGAACAAGTGGCATGAGTGATCTTATAGAAGACAATCAATTTCACAAAGCAAAATGTGTCCAAATTATTCAATGAAAAATTGATTTCCTTTGAAAACCCACCAATTTAAAATGCTTTCTTTTGTTACTAGAGTGAAAAGAAGGGAAGAAATAATCATATTTTTATACAATTTCATTTCTTTGAAACTAAAATTTAACCTTTATTCATACACACCCCACCCCCTCAACCCTTTATTACTAAATCTTCCTTTGTATGTGGTCAACACTGGGCACTAATGATATGTTCAATTTTATACTTCCTTACAGGCTGTGTCCTGATCTTTTGTTTGTCACAACAATCCCTGGACACTGTGATGATGGAACACCTGATACAGATGTAAGATTATTTAGTCAATTTGCTTCAGTGTTTTCCAAACTGCATGTGGAAATTAATTTTGGGGCGTACAATGGTTCACTGGAAAATTTTTATTTTAATTAAATAAAATAAAATCCAAGTCAAACTAATCTGTGATTATTCAAAAGTGTGAATTTAGGACATCAGTGCTTTTTAGTGTGTTGGTATGATGGCAATGCTACCAGTTAGTCCTGTATTAATGGCTGCAGAAAAATTAAAGCTGTATAAATTATATGTACAGTAAATGAAGGTCCCAAAGCCTCACAGAACATTATACAAATGAAGTAGAGAATAACAGAGAGAACACTAAGAATTTTTCAGCACAAGCTGAGCATGCTGATACAGCACAGAAGGACGAACATAGTCATAGTCAGCACTTCATTGACACAGTGAACAGGCAGAAGATCAGAAAAATAGCAGCAGTTGTATTAAATTGGTGTTACAAGCTTGAATTTTGCTAATGCTTATGTCTGTATTAGGACAGGCTGACTAGAGAAACAAATCCAGAGATACTCATATATGTGTAAGAGAGATCTTTTTATCAAAGAACAACTATTTATTAAGAAGACATCCCAGCCCAGTCCAGATCAGATTTAGAAGTTCATTATTATCCCGATGTAGTCCAGTAGTACTACATAAATTCTCCTTTAGACTCACACAACATATGCAATGATGCCAAATACAGGAGAATCACACTGCTGTGGGCTGAAAATCCTGTGGATACAATGATGGTGGACTAATCTCCACGGATCTGACTGCCATCAGTGTAACTCCATGTGGCTTGTCAACGGGAATGTGCAATGGAGAGCATGTCCCATCTCCAAGCAGGAAGAGAGGATGTTCCCGGAAGCCTCATGAAAAGGCCACAACCACTCAGAGGCATTATTGGCTATGACCTGATTCACAGGCTGCACACTACCCTTCATTAAAAATACCCTCATTTTGACATGAGATTATGTTTTGAATTGTCTTTAATTATAATTTATTAATGCATATTTATTCTCTTTTCTATATATCCCTTTCATTTATATGCATATATTTAAGTAACCTCTGAGATAATTTATTATACTGTCATAAAAATGAAGAAACTAAGTCAAGAATTATGTTGTTTATGAATATTTGATAGAAATGTAAACTTGATTGACAGACATAACAAAATTATGCTTTATATTTTATTTTATTTTATTATTTTTGGGTCATCACTGCCCTCTGGTGGTCATGGGAGGTACCCAGCTTTGCTCTTGGAGAGCTGCCCCTGGATTTGAACTGCGAAGCCAGTGGGCCTCAGTACCACACTCAACCACTATGCCACCGGGGCTCAGCCCTGCTTTTTATTTTGCAGTCAAGGATTCTTTCTCTTATTAAAGACTATTTACTAATGAAAAGACATATAGAGAAAAGGGAGCAAAGAAGTCTAGATGTAGAATAAGCTATGCAGAGCAGATCTATACTTAAGTTCAAATCTAACTCTCATTACAAAGAACAATTCCAAAGCCATTAGGTTTCTTCCCTAATAATCAATGATGCTAAAAAAAAAAAAAGCACATTATAACTTGACATTTCTAGTTTGAGAGGAATTCTAGTACCCAAACATCTAACTTTAAAATTGGCTTCACTTAAAGCCTTTCACTATGTTTTGCTTGAAAGAAATTCTAAGTTGGGGACCTCTTTAGAGTACCAGATCTTAGGGAAAAGGAGAGCAAAGCAATGGATAAGCAAGGATCCATTCCCTGTGTATAACCAGACAAGTGTCACTATTTTTATTTACACAAAGGAGTTTTACATATGATGTCATTTCACAAAAATGTTTCAAAGCAACTTAATGTTTATAAATTACTTCCTTAGGAAAGGCATGTAGTGAAGGTAGTTCTCTTGAAGGTCATTCAGTAATATAATTAAGTTTGAATAAATATACAATTATTGAATGAATTCAATTTTCTGCAACACAGAGGGCTATTGTTGCTGTTGTAGATGCAATCAGGTTTTGACTAATATTGGCACTATATACAAAATAAAGAAACCTACCAGATCTTGCATCACCACTGTGGCTCTGGTTGAGTCTATTCATGTAGCCATGGGTTAATTCATCTCTACAATGATGCTCAACTTTGTCCACAGACATTCCAGCATCACTGTGACATGCAAGCCACCTTTCTAGGAAACTGATAGATGAATGATGGCCTGTTAAAGAGTAGTTGCTACATAAATGAAAGCTATATGATTATGATCATGAATACCAAAATTATATGCTAGCTTGAGATGTCAATTTTCTTTTTCAATTCCCCCATAAGCAAAAGACTTTAGCTACTCTGCATGATAGTTCCTTTTATTGGAGCCTTTGGAAACAAATCATTAGGGGCAATGGCCATAAAATTATCTGAGGTGATGGTTACTCTGATTGTGACCATTGCCTCAACATTTTGGCTCTCTGTACTTTCTACACAGCCCATTAGGTACACACAGGCCTATGGACTTCTGAACTTTTATTTTTAAAAAAAACACTCTTTAAAGCCTCTTGTAAATTGTTCTCAAGTTATCTTCAACAGAAACTTTAGTCAGAAGGCCATAGTTTTTACATTTCATACTGCTTATTTGGCCTCTGCTCTAATATATGTACAATATGTACAATATAGGATATTCAGATCACATACAACACCTTTAATTTTATCAAATTACTTTCTTACTAGTCCAAAAGCCATAAGCTCATTTAATTTAAAAGATTACTTATCTTACTCCTTCCTTTTCGGGATCTCTACAAACCTAAACATTCTATAAAATACACCTAGATTAAATGTCATTAAAATATGTTTTTCGTTAATCATTACATTACTCTAGTGCATCCTTAAGCAAAGCCTGGACTTTATCCAGATTTCTCATTCTGGCACTCAAAATTTGTCCTCAATTCCCTTCCCTAAATAACTAACCTTACTTTTGACCTCTTCCCATCCACAATTCCTTAATAAGTCTGATGGTCTCCTATAATAAAAGAATACTTACCTTAATAGTCTTGCTTTTAGAGTAAGGTGATCAGACTTTTTAAGAATTGGTCCACATCCTGCAGCATTTTAAAAGTCAAATAAATATATTATAATACTATCTTTGCATTCTATGAACATTTTTGTTGCTCCATACAGGTCAAATTTTTAATCAAGAACACTTCTCCCCCACTCCCCATCAATGGTGTCCTGCTTAAAATCTGGTCACTTTATTTTAGAGTCAAATGAGATAAAGCATGTAGACCACTGATCATGGTATACAGGATATAATCAGTGTTCATTAATTATTGTCATGCCAATTATTCATACTCTTTCCAACATATTACCTTATTTTTTCTAATAATAGCAACAGATATTTATCGATAATTAAGTACGTTTAAATTATGTCAAAAATAGATAAAAGGTAGATATTCTTGCCTTCCTCATCTTATACATGAAAAAAATTGGGCCTAAGGAAGGTTAAATTGTTTCCCCAAAGTCATTTGGACTAAGTGGCAGAGAAAGGATTTGCAGTCAAGACATGAGTCTCTATTGTTGTCGTTAGGTGCTATCAAGTGAATTCCAACTCACAGTCATCCAGGAACAAAGAGCGAAGCGCTGCCTGGCCTGGTGCCATCCTCACAATAGTTTCCATTCCTGAGCACCTTTGGCAGCCATGGCACTGATCCACCTCGTTGAGGGCTTTCCTTTTGTCTTGCTGCCTCTCTACCAAACATATTGTCCTTCTGCAGGGACTGATGTCTTTGGAAAACATCCCCAAAGAATGGGAGATAAAGTCTTATACTCTTTGCCTTTAAGGAGCATTCGGATTGTACTGCTTTTAAGACGTTTGTTTGCTCTTTTGGCAACCCACTGTGCTTCCTCTTTTCTTCACCAGTGCCATATTAAAATGCACTGATTGTTCTCCTGTCTTCCTTATTCCATGTTCAACTTTCATAAGTATATGAGATGAATGAGAATAGCATGAATTGGGTAAGGTGAAGTCTTAGTACTCAAAGTAACACCCTTGTTTTACATTCCTCGAAAGAGGTGCTGCAGATTTACTCCATGCAATGCTTTGTTTGATAGCTTCACTGCTGTATCAATGAGCATAGATTGTAAACTGAAGTAAGACAAAAATCTTTAACAACTTCAATATTTTCTTTGTTTATCATGATGTTACTTACTGATCCAATCCTATTGTGAGGACTGGTTTCTCTTCATATTGAAATAAAATCTACACTGAAAGCAGCAGTCCTTGGTCTTCATCAGCAAGTGCAACAGGTCCTCTGCATATTGCCAGTTGTTAATAAATCTTCCTTCAATCTTGATACTGAGTATTCCTGCATGTAATACCACGTCTATGATGATTTTCTTAGCATACAGATTAAATAAATATGGAGAGAGAATACAACTCAGACACACATCTTTCCTGCTTCAAAACCATACAGTCGTCCCGTGTTCTAGTCTCAAAATTGCCTCTTGATCCTCATACAAGTTCTGCCTGAGTACAATGAAATGTTCTGGAATTCCCTTTATTCTCAAGATATTTACAATTTATTATGATCCACAGAGTCAAATACCTTGGCATAGCCAATAAAACACAAATAATTTTTTCTGTTATTCTCTGCTTTTAGCAGAGATCCAACCTAGATTAACAATGATATCCCATGTTCGTACTCTTTTTCTGAATCCAATATGATTCTTCAGTTTCCATTGGCATTAGCCTCTATTTATTTAAAAGGCCCCAAAGCCCAAAGCATTTTTAAAAAATAGCAAAAGGAAGAATAATTGCTTAGTAACTCAAATATACAATTAAGAATTTAGAAAATGGCGTGCTTCTTCCATGTGGCCTTTGTTGCTTCTGAGCTGGATGGTCACTTGTTTACTCAAGCCTTTAAGACACCAGAAGCTATATCTTTTGATAACCAGGCACCATCAGCTTTCTTCACCACATTTGCTCATGCACATAAATGTTGTCAGCAATCATATCAAGAAAGTGAACACACAATGTTATGATTTTTTAGATCTTGAAGCCTGATAACTAATCCTTTTGACACCTCATGGTCCCACAGAATAATTGTTTAGTAACTCAAATATACCATTAAGAATTTAGAAAATGGCATGCTTCATCCATGTGGGCTTTGGGGATTCTGAGCTATATAGCTGCTTGTTTACTCTCAAGCCTTTAAGACCCCCCACACTACATCTTTTGATAGGCATCAGCTTTTTTCATCACCTTTGCTTATGCACACATTTGTCTTCAATGATCATGTTGGGAAGGTGGGCATCATGGAATGCCAACTTAATGGAACAAAATGTTCTTGCACTGTGGAAGTATTTGAGAGGAGGTACAGTGCCCATCTGCTGGGCAGATCACATATAAATGCATGCACCTATGTACATGCCTGCATTTAAACCTTTATAAATGCCCTTTATCCCCCAGTTCTTACCTCTTTTTCCTTTTACTTTACTCTTGTCCCAATAGCATGCTCAATCTTCCATTAGGTTTTAGTATTTTCTTTCTGTTACATTACTGTTGATCAATCCCTATTGGACTTCTCACATCTACCTTGTCACTGATTTTTGAATCAATTATTATTCCCTTATCCCTGGGCTGGTCAGCACCACCTCCTTTCTCCCTCCTCCCCTTCCCCCTTGCCCCATTCCCGTATCCCCACAACAATCATTCCCATAGTTTTTGCCTCCAGACTGTTCATCCAGCTTATCTTATCTAGATAGACCTGCAGAGGCAACAATATGTACCAAAAAAAAGGCATTCTAAAATGAAGCAACCAAAGAAAATAAAGCAAGGAAACAACACTCCCCCAATGTCCAATATATATGTAAAAAATAAAAATACTAACAATATAAAAACCTGTAAGTAGTTCAAGGTCTATTCGTTGACGTCCAGAAGTGTTCTCTGATTGAGTCTGATAGGGTGGCACACTATGGCCCCAAAGTATATCGTTGGCAATCCATCTGGAACTTCGTGCTCTGCTGTACACCTTTAGTTTTTTGCCAAGGTGTGGTTGGGTCAGATTGGGTACAATCCCAACCCTGCTTCTCCATTGTTGTCCCTGTAGTGCCTTGGGTCAGTGAGGGACACCATGTTTCATATTGGGGCTGGCCAAATGATCCTGTCTGTGCATCAGCTGTCCTATGAGAACATCGTCTTGCAGGCTCGGTGGGCCAGGATGCACTCCATTTTCCTTACCTCCCCCTTCATTTGTTCTCATGTGCTCTGGTTAGGCATATCTTACCCCCCAAGCTGCAGTTTCAGTGCTGACCTCCAAGGCAAACTCCCCTAGTGGAGAGACGGCTGCCCCGGTAGTTGGGATTGGGGCTATGCACTCAGACCCCTCCACTAGTACCCAACTCCATGCCGTTGTTCATGAGGTGTTGAAGGGATCAGGTGCAAGGCATCAAAGAACTACAATTATATCACTATAAATGAGGGGGAGTACAGATTGGGGACCCAAAGCCAATCAATAGGTGAATCAATATCCTCTTACAGAGGGGTTGCAGGGAGGAGATGAGCCAGTTACGGTACAGTGTAGTAACAATGAAATATGCAACTTTCCTCTAGTTCTCAAATGCTTTTCTCACCCACTGTCATGATCCCAATTCTACTGGACAAATCCATCTAGACCAGGTGATGTACACCAGGGTCAGAAACATGGGAAATTTTGGATAGATGATCCCTTAGGACTAGTAGTGAGAGTGGTAATACTGAGAAGGTGGAGGGACGGTGGAATAGAAAAGAGGAACCAATTTCAGGGATATACATATAAACTCTCTGGGGCATGGATGGTGAGGAACTGAGTGAAGGGACACATTGGACAGTAATTAAAAAAAATAAAAGTAATAGCAATTTGTAAAATACCAAGGTTTCATTAGGGATGGGGAGGAAAGGGAAATATGGGGAGCTGGTATTGGGTGCCTAAGGGAGGATTTTTTGAGAGTGATCATGGCAAAATTGTGCAAATGTAATCTTTTGCATACAGTTGATGTATGTATTGATCGTGATGGAAGTTGTATAAGCCCCCAATAAAATTATTCATTTGAAACAAAGGGAGGGAAAAAGAGGAGCTTATACCAAGGGCTCAAGTAGAAAATATGTGGAAATGAATATGGCAGCATGCGCACAAATATGCTTGAAATAAATAATGTATTGAAAATTATAAGAGCTGTAAGAGCCCCCAATAAAATCGTTGGGGAAAAAAAGAATTTAGAAAATGGTAGCCAAAGAGTGGGAGAAATATTTCACCACATGCTTTTGACAAAAAGCCTGTCTCAAGAACATATAAAAACAATTTAAACTAATAAGAAATGAAAAGGTTATAATAAAATTGAATACATCAATAAGAGCCCTATAAAACAAATATTATATTGATGAATAAACTAATCAGAGGTAATTAATCCCACTATTGTTGGTAGGTCCCTTGCAGTCAGTTCTTATCAAAGCAGCTTTATTTACAATACACAAAACACTTTCTGGTTCTGTGTCAGCATCTTGATTCTTGCTATGCTTGACCTGTTGAAATTTGAAATCAGTGGTAGAAATCCCAGCATTACAGCGACACACAAGCTCCCACACTTTGACAGACCAGTAGTTGATCAACCTTTATACCCTTCCTGAAAATGCAAACTAAAATCATAAGGAAAGGGAACTACACATCTATCAAAGTGGTTAAAATAGAAAGTTTTGATATAAATAAAGACTCATGAGGTGGTGTAGCAACATACTCTAAAAGTCACTGGCACTAAGTCCATTCGGACTCAGAGCAGCCCTAGAGAACAGAGCAGAACTGCCCCTTCAGTCTTGAACACACCTGTAGAATGGCTAGCTAATGCAACTTGTCTTGCACTAATAACATAATAATTAGAAATGATGAATTCTGTTGTAAACAAGTTACATGAATTGATAAGTGTATGTATATAGGCACTTGCTGACTTACTGTCATCAAAATACTGCCATTGTATGTGGAAGATGATTTGTGTTACATATACACTTCACTTGTGCATTATTTTCTGCCTTTTTGGCTGCAACCATGAACATTAGTATACAGGTGGCCATTATATCATCACTTGTGATTTTCCTGGACTGTCCACCTTGCAATGGAATTGTGTCATATGGCACTCCTATTCTTAACTTTGCAGGAAGCTGCTCAACTGTTCCGCATGGCACCCCTGCTGTACATTTTGCTTTCCCATCACCAGTGAACAAACTTTCCAATTTCTTTACATTGTCAGCAACATTTTTCACTTTTCAGGGTTTGGTTTGTGTTTTTTTTTTCATTTTTAAATGTTTTTGAATGTTTGTTCACATTATTCATAGAATATTTCAAGAAATTTCAAATAACATCTCACAAAACACACATATATTTTATTTCATCTTTATTTTTTTCTTCTAACAGTTTTATCAGCACATGATTTGCATAGCATACAGTTCAATAGTTTAATCCTATCAAGGGGCATGGTACAGTCACTACCATGTAATCTCAGAGCATCAATCCCCATGGCTAAATCACCTCTAAAGTGAGTTGTGCAATCACAATAAGTTCTAGTTCTCCTCCCCACGATCATCTTCATTATTTACTCAAGAAAGCCCCTTTCCCTCCCTATTGCCAACCCTTGCATACCCTATAACCCCTTGTATAAGTTATTCTCACTGTTCATCACTCCTGTGTGTTTCATCTCTAGAAAACCCAACAACAAAAAAGTAAAATTGCCTTATGGTAGTAATGCTGAAAACATAATAGCATAAAGAGAAAAATACAAATAATGTGGAAGAAAGAAAAGACCCCTATCAACATTCAAAAGGAATGAATATTTCTGTTGTGAAACAAGTGAGAAGTACTTGTCCCCACAAAATGAGATAGTGTTAGGGGTCTCAACTGGCCATGTGTTAAGTTCTGTCCAGTATAAGCGATATTACGAAGGTCTGGGCCTGATTGTCAGGCTGTTCTAGCCTGTTACTAGAGTGGATCTGTCAGTGGCTCAGTCTGACTAGATACTCTGTAGATGGGTTTGGGGGCTCCCACCACCCCCCATAGCCTGCCACATAGCGGGTATTCATAAATTTAGCTCTGATGCTTTTCTGTTCACCCTGTTCTTCTACTTCCTTCCCCCCAATTTGCTGTAGCACCCTGATTTCCAGTGATCTTTTTCTGAAGGTGAGGAGAGAGCAGTCCCATGATGTGACAACTAACTGATCTTAAGTTAGAGCTGGGATTTTAGTGCGAATAAAGAAAGCTCATGCTTGAAGCTGTGCTTTTTTTTTTTTAAATTTGCTATATCTTGTGAATTAATACATATGTCATATCATTCCATAATTCAATCTCATCAAATATGATTGTACAATTTCTTCCATAATCAGTTTCCAAACATACTTTTCATTTCTGGATTCCTTGACATCATCTCCTGCTTCTTCCCCCACCCCTCTTCCCTCTAAATCTCCCAACCCCACAAACCCTTGTTATATTTTCTTTCCCTATAGGCTCCCCTTCCCTGGGTTTCCTTTACTGTAAAACTGAGAAAACAACAGCATAGCTTGAAGCGAGTGATCCCAGTTGTGGAACACCTCTGATATACACCTGAATATAAACTTGCAGATGTGACAGACTGGCTGTCACAGGACTATCAGAATAATAATACAGGGCATGATGTAGCCAGACCTTGTTTTTGTGCCAACTACCATTCTTCTGTCTTTTGCTTTCGAAGACACCAAGGATTTTCCAGACGAGTCCTCAAGACACCAGAGTGGCTGGAGTAGAGTCCAACTCACCCAGTAGAGTTCCTGTAAGGGGCCCCACCACTGTAGCGAGATCCCGCCATGTTCCCCAGAGATCTAGGAGTCAATGTCCCAGTTTCTACAGCACTGAAACTCAAAGCAGTGAAACATTTCAGGACATTGAGAAAGGATATTTAAAAAAATTCTGAGCAGAGATTTTTTTTTTCTGAAGTTAATGAAACAGAACACTAATTCAATAGGCAGAATTTTCTAAGGATCATAAGCACTATATAGTAAATTTCAAAAACTCTTCTTAAAATATAGCATAAGTCTTGAAAGGATGTCCCTAATTATTATTTCATTTAATCCTCCAGAAGTACTTGAAAGCAGGTAAGAAAGTTATTATTTATCTTTGGAAATGGAAAACTGAAGTTCTGGAGAGCTTAATTATTACTTTTTAAATGTGTCACTTAGTGGTAGAAATGTATTATGGTAGAAACATATTATGGTAAAAATACTTTGAGCAGATGCCACTAAACATTCAAAATACTAACTGGAATATAAGAAAAATCATCTTTTGAATTATGCTCTTTTTGTTAGTGATCATCAAAACCATCTCATTTCTACATTTTTGGATAGTTCAAGGTAAATATGTGTGAAAAGTAAAACATGGCTATTTTTCATTTGCATTAAAATGAAACCACCAGTAAAATTAATTCAGAGTGTACCCACCATGATATTTTGATGTTTATATAAAGTACACTTAAATACAGTGATAAAAACATTAACTTAATTTTTCAATAAAACTTATAGGCATTGAAGTAAGCCTCAAAGTGTGATGAATGAAAATAGCTCCAATAATATCAAAAAATAAGTAACTAAGAGAATAAATAGGTCTTAAAGTAACTTAAGGTCTCAAATTTCAATAGTGAAAAATTCTATGAGCAACATATTGAGTGATGTAGGAAGCAGCAAAAGAAGATAGGGTTGGGGGGGGGGATGGTGAAAAAAAGGGAGATAGAGTCACTGTACCAAAGAGAACTGGTTGACAGCCAACCATTTCAGAAGGTCATCTATGAACAAGATCCAACGGTACTATAGAAGCCCAAGTAACACTAAAAGTATTAGTTAAAAACAAGTCTCTAGGAATAGATAGAATACCAATTGAAATATTTCAACAAGGTGATGAAGCACTAAAAGTATTTTCTCTTTTATGTAAGGAAACTTGAAAGAAAACTTCTTGACCAACTGACTGAGAGATTAATACTTATACCCATTCCAGAAGATTGAACCAGCAGAGTGTTCAAACTGTGGAATAATATCACTGATACCACATGCAGTTAAATTTTTGCTGAAGATCATCCAGCAAAGATTACAGCATTGGCAAGATGCTGCCAGAGATTCTGGCTGAATTTAGAAGAGTAGAACATGGGAAATCATGGCTAATATCAGATGAATCTTTCCTGAAAGGAAGGAATACCAGAATTATGTTGACTTGTATTTATTGACTGTGAAAAGGCATTAAAGTATGAGGATTATAGCAAGTTATGGATAGCCTTGAGAAGAATGTGGATTCCAAGACACTTAATTGTGTTCATGTGAACCTGTACATAGACCACAAGGCAGCTGCTCAAACAGAATAAGGGAATAGTGCATGGTTTAAAATCAGGAAAGATGTGCATCAGAGTTGTATCCTTTCATCGTTGTTATTCATCGTTATTACCCGTGTCCTGAGAAAATAATTAAAGAAGCTAGATTATGTGAAGAAATACTGTGCATCAGGATTGGAGTATAGCTTATCAACCATCTGCATTATGTAGATGACTCAACCTTGCTTACTGAAAATAAATGGAACTTGAAGCATTTACTGATTAACACCAAGAATTGCAGCCTTTCATATGGATTACAAGTCAATAAAGAAAACCAAAATCCTTATGACTGAACCGATAGGTAACATCATGGTAAATTCAGAAGAAAATCTTGTTTGCATCTACAATCAATGCTCATGGAAGTGGCAGTCAGGAGATTAAAAGATGAATTGCATTTTGTAAATCTGCTGCACAGGACTGCTGTAAAGTATTTTTGAAATGCAAGGATGTTACTTTGAGGACTAAGGGGCACCTGACACAAACTCTGGTATCTTCATTTGCCTTGGGTGCATGTGCAAGTTCTACTGCTTTCTTTAGGGTTGCTGTGCATCTGTGTTGACTTAATGACAGTGAATTTGCTTGTGCAAGTGTGTCTGTGTGAGAGTAAGCTTCGTGCAAATCCCCTTCTTCTTCTTTTTTTTCTCACAGAACTGCTGGTGGGTTGAACACTTAGCCTTTGTACAATTAGTGTTCCCGAAGTGAACTTAGAAATATATGATCTTCTGACTCACCAAATTCATTAAGAGTCATGAATTTTAATCCTAGCTCTGAAACTAACTTTTCTGGACTTCTTTTTTTGGTCTTGTTTTAAATAAATAATTTGACACCTATGGCAGTCATGTACTTTAACATAAGTACATAAGTACTACATTTTGTGATTGAAATGTAGGGGTGGAGTTTAACCTGTTAATCTGGAGATAGCCATTGAGTAGCCAATGAGGCCTCTGTGTGGGCATGGCTTTCTCCTGATATGTCTGGAAAATATCACAATATTTCCCTCGGGAAGATGAGATGCTATCTTCCCCAGTTGTTGGGAGTTAGTCTCAGAGACGATTAATAACAGAAAAGACAAGATGGCAGCACCTGAGAAGCTGGAGGAGCCGGAGAAGAGGCCACACGGCCTTGCCCTGATGGAGCCAGACCTATGAAGCTGGAGTTGGCATGCTGTCAATGGACTCTGAGCCCTGGAAGCGAGGAGCCATGGGGAGACCCCTGCCAGTGCTGGAATTCTGCACTCACTGACCTGTGAGTTCATGAGTCAGAAGGAGACTTTATAGATTGATTTCAGGCATATGGGTTAATATCAGACTTATAACTTTGAACTGGACTGGGCTGGGATGTTTTCTTAATGTCCCATTCCTTTTATATATAAAACCTTTCCTTATATCGATATGTGTGTCTATGAAATTTGTTTCTCTAGTCTACTCGGACTAACACAACACCTCTAAGAATTGTGAAAATAAATGCTTTAGAAACATTACCATAACTTATTCAGAATAATCTTTTATAGTGAATGGAATTTGCTGCAGAAAACATGTGACAGAAGAGGAAATGTAAACTTTACAGAGTTTCTATGGCAAGCCCACATTCTAAATTCTGAAAGTCTCCAATCTATTCTTGCTGCAGATTTCCAGAAAAATGGTGAAGTCGAGTGTGATACTTTCTGTATCTTATTTAGAAACTTTGTCTAGGGAAGAGACCACACTCTAACCTTTGTTACTGAACACTTAAGAAGCAAGTTAAGGGTTTTCCACATTTCTTACCACATTTCTTTCCACATTTCTTCCATAGTTTCAATTTTATGTGCAGTAGCCTGACAGCAACTGGATAAAGCAGGTAAGCCTCCTCAGAATTAGAAATACTTTCAAGCATAGGAGAATAATGCTGTACAACTAGGGAATAACGAGTCTTGATGAATTTGAGATAGAACTCTAAACAAGTCTTTACAGATCTTCATTACTAATGCTCATCGTGAAGTGTAATTACTTGCCCTCAGCGGAATGAACTTACAAAAATAAAAAACTAAAATAGCAGCAATAACAAAAAAACTTCTGGGTCAAGAATCTCTCATGTAAATACTTGCTTCAGAAATTTTACTAATAACTGCTATTTACTCAGTGTCCTATACTTTTTGCCTTGAGGTTACCCTTCACAAGGAGTAGCAGATTGAGATGGGTAAATGGACTTGTGTCAAGGCGGCTACAAAACTGAAAGCCAAGGCAGGTTGCCAATATGTGTTCTGACTTAAGTCAGTGGGGATCAAAAATGTTAGCAACTAGCAGAGGTTCTGTGAGCAGTTCCTCGGGGGAAATGCAGAGAGGTTCTTTGCTTGTTTGAAAGGCAAGTGTCCATAGCTGATTGAAATACCATCCTGACAATCAAAGACGAAAGTAGAAAGAGTACATGAATGCAGAGACTAGGGCAATGCTGAAGGAGGTCCCCTATGAATTAGGTTTGAGACAGCTCAGTAGGGGAGGGTGGTAGAGATTTAGCCCCGGTTATACATGCTAGGCATGTGTTATGGAAAATGAACTCCAAGCTTCAATACATAGATTTAATACCAGCCACAATCACTCTACTCAGCTGTGAAAAGCAGAATTCTCATTCAATAGACTTGAAAAAGCTTTCTAAGGAGTTTAATGTAGTTGCTATTTTCTATTTGTGTGCCAAGTTCAATTTTACAGTTAAATGAAAAGGGAGAAGGTAAAACCATACTTTGGATTGATAACTTGTTACAGTTTCATTTACCCATAGAAAAAACAATAGGACAATTTATTATCCACATGTACAATTTATTCATACCAAAATTTAGAAGTACAAATGATCTTGTGATGAAAATATTTGACAAATTTCTATTCAAGACAGAGTATAGGGAAAATGCAGACCTTCAACAATGGATAGCTACATGTGTTGCTTGGTTGATTTTTTTATTTGTTTTCCATATTGGGGTTTGTCTTTGTTTTATTTTATCATTGTTGAGAGCCTGTTTGACTCTTTGGTATGTGTTCTTCTATTTTTTCCTATATATGAAACCCAGTATAAGGGACTCTATAGACAACAAATCGTGTTTCTGGGGGATACAGTAAGAGAGATGGGGGAGCTGATATCAAGGAGTTAAAGAAGGAAGAAAATGTTTAAATTGTGGCAGCACTTGTATAACACTGCTTGATATGGTTCAAATATGAAATGTATGATGTCTGAATTAGCTCTTAATAAAATGGTTTAGTTGTAAAAATGTATTTAGAATAAAATGACCCTGGGTAACCCAGAAATGGTTACACTCCTTTCAAATATCCCAGGTCTCTGGAAGATGGGGTGTCATTGCTTAAAATGTGCAGAGTTTCTATTTGGGGTGAAGAAAAATTTTTCAAAATGGATAATGTCAGTAGCAGCAAAACAAGGCAAATCTGATTATTGCTCCTGGATGGTTGACATTAAATAGCTCAAAAAGGAAACCTTTTAAATACACATATATCAGAGAACAATGGTGGAATTTTTTTAATTCTCAATTTTTATAATTTTTTTTGGGGGGCATCACTGCTCTCCGGTGGTGGGAGTAGCAGGCCCAGCCCCACTGCTGGAATTGAATCTCCGTCCCAGTGGGCCGCAGTCCCACGCACAACCACTACGTCACCGGGGCTCAGCCAATTTCTTATAATATTTAAGAGGAAATAATTTTAGCTTTTTTGTAATTTGTTAAAACTCCTGACATTGATGTGATAGCATATTCTACAAGTGATGCACTTAACAAAAAGCATTCATTTATAATGTGTTGTTTCACAAGAGTCTTTTGGTTTAAACTCAATGAAATTGGCAACTCTCCCCCATTCCTTTAGAAGCAAGGACGAAAGCCAAACTTCCTGGCTACACCTCTCTCTCACTCTTGGCTAAAAACTCCAGAAATAATCATCAGGACCACACCCAGATCATTTGTTCAGTCATGTTGAGAAGAACTTGAAGAGGGTAAAGAACGTTTGGGCTCTCATAGTTGTCAGCTGTGCTCAAGCAACCCTGGGGAGGAATTCTGAATTTCCACTTAGGAACTTCAAGCCTGAGGTCAAGTGAGGTGAACCTCCCTCAAGATAGGATTTGAAGTCTTAGTCCTTTGATTCCAGCAACAAAATCAGATAGTGATTTTTTTTTTTATCTTTCCTCTAGGATTGCCAAGAAACCCCAGATCAAATATGTGAGGCAATTCAGAATTTTATGACTCTTCTGAGAAATTCCTCAAGCTATGGAGATTCCCTGAAATTGTATTACTACTGTCCACTCTTCTTCCATGCTAATGTCATTTATTATGGAATTTAAGTGAATAGTTTCATTTGCATAATTAAATATTTAGTGGAAGTCACATTCTTATACATTTCAAAATCTGTGTTTACAGTTGAGAGAGGTAGAAAAAGAGAAGTATTTTCTACCTTTTTACTTTCTCTCACTTGAGAGTCTGAAGAGATGGTTGAGTTTTCCTCTACCAGGATCACAGGTGTTGGAAAAGTCAAGATGAGGAAAAGACCAAAGAAGAAGACATTATCTCATAAAACAGGATAGAAAAATCAGGCGATTTAAGAAAACAGGATTTTAAATTGCTAAAGAGTTTGAGTTATATTTATTTCAAGCTTTTTGTGCCTTTAAATAACTTTAAATTACTTAATCTCTTAAGCTTCCATCTCTTCATTTGAAAAATAGAATTAACCAATTTACCTTAGTGTGAGAATTAGAGGTAATATCTATTAGTTATAAATACAGTTGTGGGCCCAGAGCATATAATAAGTAGTAAGTATGGGCTTCTTCATTCTCATAATGTGTACCATAATAACACCACTGATATTGCAGTGTGCCATAGAGTTAGCTCTCATGCCTAGCAAAGCTATATGACACAGAAAAACTGTGTCATAGGTCTTCTTGGGCTCAAATCTTTAAAGACCAACTTTTATTGAGTATTTTATATATGAGAGGCACTCTGGAAAATGAATCCCCAGTCCTGACATAATCAAAATGTTTAGGAATGAAGCTCAGGAATCTTCATTTTAAACAAACCTATCAAGTACACTAAGATTGGAAAGCCATTGTCTCAGAGTCATTGTACTATTATCTGCCCAACACTGACTATTAGCACTCTTGAGAATCTCCTTCTGCTACAATCAGCAGTGATCCATTGGACAGTCACCCAATGAGTCATAATCCTTTAAGCAATTTATCATCACTGCATCCTCTGGGCCAGCCCCGATGCCTCTTCTCCCCTGGAGTAGACACAGTAAAAGCTTACACAAGCCCAGCTTCAGAAGTACAAAGTAGCTTCCCCCCTAATTATTCCCTTTTTTCTTTTAAATAATCTAGTTTCTCTAGGAATTCTAATATTTGGATTTCCTTTAAATGACAGCCGCTAAGCTTCCTTTCCAGTTACTGAAAGGAAGACATGACACTGTTTTCACATGCCCAGGATGAACCTCAAATTGAGTTGCATGTGTAACCAAGAGGTATCATCATGGAGAATGCTCTTCATTGATTCACCTGTGAAAGGAGGTATTAAGCAGTATAGTTGAGTTTGAGATCACTCATTACACAGTTTGTGTTGGATCATGATGTTATTACCCATTTGTTATGTAAACTTGCTGTATCTCAAAAAGGGACGTTATGAGCCTTCATGCATTACAGAATGAACTTAGAGAAGATCCCTGGGTAATACACATGTTATCCACTTGACTTGTAAGTTAAAGGATGGCACCTTTTAAAACCATTCCAGTAGCATGCGTAGTACTCTACTTCCATAACGGTCACAGTCAATAAAGTACTACAGAACAGTTTACTTTGTAAGATATGGGGTTGATATGAATTGCAATTGACTCAATAGCAATAGTTTTAGTTTACTAGAACTTTAAGAAATAGTGCAAGGCAAGACAGAAGGTATCCCATGTGGTATGGAGTAAGGAGTGAGACATTTTGATGTATATGTGTACTGGTGTGAATATCATGTCAAGGCAGAAAGCATGTTAATTTCTTGTGTGATCCATGATCCCCAAAGAAAGTAAGGTCCCTTTCTATTTTAGAAGATCCAAATTGCCTCCTGCACACTGTGAGGTCAGAATGTGTCTGGTGATAAAAAAAAAAACTATCTCCCCAGGGAATCAGACTTCTTGGTTTCCTTTCACAAATAAAGCATATGTGCTCCTCAAATCAATCAGAGCTTAAACTCTACATCCTTATGGGGCTTCAGCTAACTTACTAGAAATTTAAAACCTTGCGCTATCCTTCATTTAGTTTATTGCTTAATTTCTCTCATTCTCAGTTGTGTCATCTGCCAAATTGCAGATACTCTGGCAGGTTTTTATAAACAGTGCTTTGTTCACTATTTTGACCATAAAAATGCTTCAATATTGCAATTCACGACTTGAACATGGTCTTCAGTTCTTTCAGGCTAAGAAATTCTGTTTTCTATGTCTAAGACCATACACATTTCATTGTATTACTTTATCGTCTTGCACTGCCCTTTCATATTTTCTGTTCAGTTCTTTCATCATTTGGATATTCACTTTTAGCTGCTTTGTATATACTGGAGAAATTTTTAGAATCTCTTCTGACTCAAGAATATGACCTTTCTTTATTTCTTGTTCTTTAAATTACCTTTTGGTTCTTGAGGTCTCATTTGGTCTTGGTTCATCTGTGTTCAATATGTCAAATATGTGCCTCAGACAGTCTCTAAATGTAATGTGGATATACTCAAGGTCACATTTTGGATCTTGTGGACTAGTTTTAATTTTCTTCAACTTCAAATTGAATTGGGATATGAGCTATTGGTGGTATCTTCCAGTTGTCTCAAGGTCTTTCTTGATTGATGACATTGAATTCCTTCATCATTTCTTCCCACAGATGTCATCAATTTGATTTCCTTGTATTCCCTCTGGTAATATCCATATGTATAGTCACTGTTTACTTTGTGGGAAAAATGATATTTGCAATGAAACAGACATTTGTTTTGCAACATTTTAACACCAGATCTCTGTCTTAATTTCTATTATGAAGGGGTTGTTTTCAATTGCTGCTGCTTCTTGGTTTCCAACTTCTGCATTCCAATCACCACTAACTACCAAGGCACCATGATTGCAAGTTTGAGCAATTGCAGACTGTACTGTAGAGGTTTGTAGAAATCATTACCGCTATCACATTCGGTGGCTTAGACAAAATGCAATTTTTAATGCATGACACTGCTAACAAGCTATATGGCAAGCACTCAACTCCAAGATCTTGGAAGCTTCAAGCTGCTATCCATGTGTCCAAGGATTTTTCAAAAGGTTGGATCTTACACCTTAGAGAGAGTTTCCATTCAAATTTTTATTAAATTGTTTAAGGTTAATTGGCTATTGAATGTCAGAAAAAGCAATGTGGATTTTCTCCTGGGTATTAAAAACCCCCCAAACCCCAGCCACCAAGTTGATTACAACTCATAACACTGTCCTTTAGTTTTCTGAGGCTAAGAACCTTCACAGGAACAAGAAGTCTCCCCTTTTCCAAGGGCTCAAAATTTGGCTTGAACATATGATTTGTGGTTAGGAGCCAACTGAGTAACCCAGTGCACCCTCAGGGGTCCTTTGAAATGTAAGAAAATATTACCTTACAAATTGACTATTTATGGTTATCCTTCTGACAGAAAACTGAAACCAAGTGAGAGACCAGAAAAGACGAAAGAGAAATAGAACTTAAACAATCATTTCACTGGGGGTCATACAACTCATCACAGTCCACACATGCCTCTGTTGTGCCACGCACTTTTGTACATTTGTCTCCCTCACTTTCTCAGAACGTCCGCTTTCTACTTGAGCCCCTGGTATCTGCTCCTTATTTTCCCTCCCTCTCCCCTGCCCCCTCCCCCACGCACCCTTGAGGATTTATAAATTATTATTATTTTGTCATATCTTACACCCTTTGATGTCTCCTTTCACCCACTTCTCTGCTGTCTGTCCCCCAGGGCAAAGGCTTTATGTAGAACCTTGGAATCTGTTCTGCTTTTGTAACTAGTTTTACTTCATTAACCCATTGTTTTCCTTCCTGTGCATTTTCTTCTCCATTGAACCTTCATAGATTAAACAGGCAAGTCACTGTGTGCCTTCAGCTATCAGGGTGGATGATTGCTAACTTTCATTTAATCCATCTATTCAAAATGAGTGTGAGTCACCATGAATGCAATTAAGCCTTGAAATACATAGATTCATTTTGTTGAGTTGGGAATAGAATGCCCCTTCAGGTTTTCTAAGCTGCAATCTTCTTTGCCAGAATTTTTCTCCTGAGGAGCTACTGGATTCAAACCATGGATCTTTCAGTTAGCAGCCGAGTACTTAGTCAGCATGCCACCAGGACTCTAAGTACACAAGTACTCTTTGTTCACTGCTGTCTATTTCCTGCATGTATGACACCTGGGAAAATCTGAAATTATTCCCACATGTAGGACAATTAAAGACAACACAATTTTAAAACAGGTTGCATTGGTTAATGTTTAGAGAGGTTAAAAGAGCTAGATTTCAATATTGTCTCTGAACACCACATCTTCTGACAGCCTTGGGTTGCCCTGTGGCAAGCCTTATTAAACAATTATTCTATTGTTTTCTCAATAAGACCATTAAACTGCCCAGGCTTGTCTGAGTCCAGGAAATCTGGCTCTAAGACTTCTGCTGATTGGAATGTTCAAGTGTAGGAAGAAGGACCTAGTGATTGTTTTCTAAGCACAGTTAGACACTGCATGTGGAATTAAGAGAAGGGGAGGGAGCTGGGTTGTAAGATATAAAGGGCTAAGAAAAATTGTGCTAAGTCAAGAAGTGGATTGGCAGAAGATCATTCAATTCTAATAAAGGAAAGCCAATTCTATTTGTGCTCCTAACATGTTTATATAAGTCAGGTGACATATAGCAGGGAGAGACTAAGACATTGAAACTACAGGCTATGGGAAGTGAAAATATGGTGCAAATCATTAAAAATATTCACTGGGTGCAACATAATGTGTCAAAACAGTAAATTAGGGGCAAATGATAAATACAATCCCAGAATGTGGTGCTGGAAATAAGTACTTCTCAATGATATTTAGTTTATGTCAAATTTATTATAAATAAACATATTAGCAGGCAATATTCATATTTGTGTTAGTCCGGGTAGGCTAGAGGAACACATTTCATAGACATGCATATCGATATAAGGAAAGGGTTTATATACAAAAGGAATGTGACACTGAGAAGACATTCCAGCCCAGTCCAGTTCAAAGTCATAAGTCTGATATTAACCCATATGCCTGAAATCAGTCTATAAAGTCTCCTTCCAACTCATGAAGTCACAGGTCAGTGGGTGCATAATCCAGGCAAGGGTCTTCACATGGCTCCTCGCTTCCAGGGCACAGGGTCCATCAACAGCAGAAGCAACTCATCGCTGACAAAGGTCTCCATGTGACTTCCCCAGCTTTAGAGATCTGGCTCAATCAGGGCAAAGCCGTGTGGTCTCTTTGTCGGCTTCTCCAGTTTCTCAGACGCTGCCATCTTGTCTGTGATTAATCATCTCTGAGACTAACTCCCAACAACTGGGGGAGATCGCTCCTCATCTTCACGAGGGAAATATCGCAAGATTTCCCAGAAGTCTCAGGAGAAAGCCATGCCCACATCGAGGCCTCATTGACTGCTCAATGGCTATCTCCAGATTAACGGGCTAGACTCTACCCCTACATTTCAATCATAAAATTAACATAAGCACATGACTGCCACACTATTCATGGATATATATTATTTTGTTGGGTTCCATACCTGTACAAGATGTTTCTGCAGTTTCTTAAGGGCCTCCGCATGACCTGCGATTGTTCAACTATAAGTGGTCAGTAGCACTACCTCATGTCAGAAGGCACATACTGTGGTTCGGTTTGCAATGCCTCCTGGGTCACTGCACACCCATGAGAAAAGCCTTCTAAGATCTCTGCATTAAAACAAAAGGGAAGCTGTGGTGAATTTATAAGGTCTCATACAATAAGAGGTATATCAGAGGATAATAATTATATTTAAACATTGCTGCTAAGATCAGTACTGCAAAGCCTGTTTCTGGATCTTCCCTTTAAAATTAAAGATAAGTTGGGGTCAATAACATAGATACAAATCAGTTAGATTAAACTGTAAAAACATGATAGCTTTCAACTGAAGCTAAACACATGATTTCATGACTTTGAGGGCTGTAGGTTGCATGTTGGCCTACTAGTCCTGAGGTCAGCAGTTGGAAAGCCCCAGCTGCTTCACAGCAGAAAGCTGCGCTTCCCACTCCTGTGAAAACAGGAACTAATCCAGGGAACTCACAGGACAGACCATCCTGTCTGATAGCGTTGCTGAGTCAGAATCGAGTCAATGGTGGGAAGCGAGCACACATAGGAACCCTGGGCGTGTGATTGTTACACACTGAGTTTCAATATACCTGGTCAGCAGTAGCAGAAAGACGGGCTTTTTTCCTCCCATCAACAGTTACAGAAACCCACAGGGGGTCACTAGAAGTTGGCCTTGCCTCGATGACAGTGAGTGAGTATACCTTTTCCCAGAATAAATAAAATTATCAGAAATTCCTTTAACACAAACTGACATAGTTTTATGCTGTACTTTTTTGGGGAAAGTTGTTTACATATATGTGTATATCTCTCTATATATATCTGTTACCTATGTTGTTGCTGGGGGCCATTAGTCAGTTCTAACTCATGTGAGCCTATATACCATAGAAAGACCTTCCAGCAGTGTGCATTAATCTTACACACACACACACACACACACACACACAGTATTTTTAGTTGCTGTCAAGTTATCAACTCATAATGAGCCATGTGACAGAGTCAACTGGGTTCAAAGAGTGTCCTTGTAGACTCTCACTGTGGTGGGAATAGACTTGCCAGCTCTTTCTCCTGATCCATTCAAACTATGACCTTGGTGACTTGCTGTTGAATGCCACACCCATGATGCACCTCCAGAGGTTTTGTGTGGAAGCTCTCAAGTCAGTCGATATCCAGTCAAGAAAAGAAAAGAATCAAACATGCAAATCAAAATTCAGTGCATGAATTGTGATCATGTTAACTCTCCCTATTTAAAACTTCAAAATATCTTAGGTCCTGTTCTAACAGAAAATAGGAGCACAATAAGATTAAAAGAACAGGAAATGCATGCTGCTTATATAAAAGAAGAAAAAGAATTTTTTCCCTTTTCTTACATTACTTTTTCCTAGAAAATGGTAGCTGTTTATTAGAAATGCAGGCTTGGACAATTTCCAGTTTTCGTGCTGGTAAGGAGGGCTGGTCTCTCCTACAGAAAATTCAGAGTGAGGCCATATGGTGCTTTATCACTTCTTTACTCGCATGCATTGAATTTACTCTCCTGTCTTCCCCCTTCGTCATGAGCACACTTGCTCCTAGGACTGAAAATACTGCTGCTTTGTATTCATAGGAGGATGAGGGAAGAGGGAAGAGAGGAAACGATGGGTTTCCAGATGGAGAGTTGGATGAACATCCTCTCCTACACTTTGCAGATACTGAAGATGAGAACCACAGGAACAGCCCACCTCCTAGGGCCAGCTGCCTAGAGCCAACTCGGGGACTGCAAAGCTAGGCACGACAGAAAAGGTGTGCATGAAGCATCGTAGGTGTGAGCAGGCTGAGAACAGAAAGCCTTGTGACCCTAGGAGCAACAAGAGCAGCAAGTCATTGGAGCCCGAAGAGAGAGAGCATAAAAGAGCCTGGGGTGACATGATTTGCAGCAAGGATAGCAAAACGCTGCTGGGAACAGAGGTTTGGGACAGAAAAGAAAAGAATCAAACATACAAATCAAAATTCAGTGCATGAATTGTGATCATGTTAACTCTCCCTATTTGAAACTTCAAAATATCTTAGGTCCTGTTCTAACAGAAAATAAGAGCACAATAGGATTAAAAGAACAGGAAATGCATGCTGCTTATATAAAAGAAGAAAAAGAATTTTTTCCCTTTTGTTACATTACTTTTTCCTAGGAAAGTCATGAAGGAGAGTCATGAAGGAAAGTCTACATTTCCTTTCTCCTGACTGGCAGTGAGCCTCTAGGACTGAGGGGTAGTGCTCCTTGTGGTTTCCTTGTGTAAATCTTTATAGGAACAGACACTCTCCCACCCTTGTCCTGACAAAAGAGGAGCTACTGAGTTTGAAATACTCCTCTTCGCATGAGCAGCCCAATGCTTAGCAATCAATACAACTAGGGCTCTCTAAAAAGAGAACAGACACAGAACAAAAAGTTACACAATGGAAGCAGTAAGTGGGAGAGACACAGTCAGCCTCCTTAGTGGCACCTTGAGTGTAATGTGGGAGGTGGGGACAGTACCAGGTGATGATATCAGAGGGTGTGGCGCCTAAATGACTGGTCTATCAAGTTTCTGTGTGGTGTTCCTGTAAAAATGTGTTGCTTTTTATAAAAAAGTTGCTGTACCTAGTTATATTAACAACTTTACTAATGTTCTAAGTCCAGTTGAAGTGTATCACTCTGTCTACACAGCTAAAAATCAATGTAAATCATCTTCTGAGTCTTATATTGAAACCCTGTCAGAGCTGTCATTGTTACCCAATTACAATGATGCTTTGAAGCATGTGGTTTCCTTGGTACATGTTACAAATGTACACTACTCTTTCTGTTGCTGCAGAAATTTTCATTAATTTTCTTAATTGACAATATTGTAGAGAATAGGATTTCTGAATTTATATCAATGGCATTTTTGTGACTAAAGTAGTAATTAAAGGAAACAAATGAGAAATATTGAAAGGGATTCTGCTGAGTTACTATGAACGCTGTTACCAATAATGTTGCAATTTATCTGAGGGAGATTTTATGAAATTATTTTGTTGTTAGTATTCATAAAATCTAAGAAATATTACATTTAGAAAACTCACAGGTATACACATTCCACATTCTATTTATGAGTAAAACTGATAGTGACCCTTACAAAGGATTCTGTTTGGTCTGGTATGGGAGGAGGACTGCTAAGGGGGAGGGCAGCCCCTGAGTGACAACAGCCCCAGTGATGTCACTGATTCACATTGCCCCACTCTTGGTTAGGTCATGACTTGTTGTCAAGCTTACTCATACACATTGGGTATGACTTAAGTGACTGCCAGGTTGGATGTTGGTGTGTTTTAATGATTACAAACCTACATTTACCTATTTTTGTTTTAGAATTTCTACTTTAACCACTTGGCACATGTATTTGTGACAGTCACTAAATTTGGTGTCAATTTGAGGACAAAGAGTGCAGGGGTGGCGTCTAGCCTGCCAATCTAGAGACAGCCAATGAGACCTCTGTGTGGGCATGGCTTTCTCCTGAGAGTTCTGGAAAATCTAACCATATTTCCCCATTGGACTTGAGAGACTCATTACTCAGTCCCTTGTAGACACTCCACTGCTAAGACACAAGGCAGCATGCTGATAGACCCTGAGTCCTGGAAACTGAAGGATCCACGAGGAGACCCCTGCCAACGCTGAAATGCTTCTACTGCCATGGATACACGAGACTCTGCACCCACTTGCCTCTGATTATTCTGATATCATTGCATGTGCTTTGTGAGTCTGAAAAGGACTTTATAGATTGCAATCAGATATATGGGATTATATATGACTTATGACCTTGAACTGGACTGGATTGGGATGTTACTCTCCATGTTCAATTGCTCTTATATATAAACCTCTTTCTTCTACACATATGAGTACCTATAGAATTGTTTCTCTAGTCTACCCAGACTGACACAGTATTTTTTTTTTTTTTTATTTTTTTTTTTAGGCATCACTGCCCTGGTGGTGGGAGTAAGAGGCCCAGCCCCACTGCTGGAATTGAACCTCCATCCCAGTGGGCCGCAGTCCCGCGCACAACCACTACGCCACCGGGGCTCAGCCCTATAGTATTAAAGAATTGTTATTTCCAAGCAATATAATTTTCTGATATAACTCTGCCCAAGACAACCATTCTCATGAAACTAAAAATTGAATTTGCACACACAAATCTCTTAGTGGGTAGGTGAAGACCAAATAGTGCTCACTGCCATCAGTCCATGCTGACTCACAGAAATCCCTTGTTACTGTTCACAAGAGAAGAAAGCCCATCCTTTCTCACAAAGAAGTGATGTAAAACTGCTGCTATGTAGATTAGAGTCCAACATATAAGCGCTACATCATCAGGGATTGTTAAGTGTGTAGGTAGGTGTGACACCTGAAGGAGTTCATTGTAACTGAATGGAGAAGAATATCTGCATTGTAATGTAAATGAGAAGATTGTCTAACAGATCTGTCCACCCCCTGCCAAAGGTACTTATATTCCATGAAAACAGCAAATCTCTACAACCAATAACAACCAAACCTCATTAGTTGGCCATACAGCATGGCCTGTCTGGAGCTAGATCTGACACAGTATGACTCCTGCTCTTATCTGACTACTGAGCGTTGAAGCCTAAATTGATATGTATGCAGAACGCTAGCAACACTAACCTAGTTTCTCAGTAATCCCTAAGTACTCAGTCAGGAGAGGCTGGCATGAATGCCAACATGAATCACAGGAAGCATGGCTATTGCCCTCTTGATGGTTTCCATGCAGGCCCTTTTAATGATTAGTTGGAGTCAGAAGCACAGAGGACGGTATTTTGCTTGTTTGTACACATTCAAAAGCAGTCTCCTTTCCCTGTGCTGCCAGTTAGTTGCTGTCTTTAGGATCCCAGGCAGTAGGTTTCAACTCAGAGATTCAACAGAGGAAACATTGGATGATCTCTGTCATTCTCACAGAAATGTGGCTAAATTTGCACTCATTGCTGCAATCACTGTGTCAATCCATCTCACTGTGGGTCTTCCTTCTGTTCATTGAACCTATATCTTATCAAGCTTGATGTCCTTAGAACATGTCCAAAGTGAGAAGAGCATAGGTGAGATGAAGTCACACCATCATGGCTTCTAAGAATAATTTGGCTGGATTTTTTCCAAGGCAGATTAGTTCATTCTACTAGCTGTCCATTGATTAGTCAATATTTTTTCTCCGACATCATAATTCAAATGTATCCATTTTCCTTTGGTCCTCTTTATTCAATTCCCAGATTTCCAATGCATAGAGGGAATTTAAAATGCCATTGCTTGAGTTAGATGTATGCTAGACCTCAAAGTGACCCATTTGCTCTTTAACACTTTAAAGAAGTCTCCAGAAGCATCTTTCTCCAAATTATTACTGCAATTTTAGTTGATTTATCCCTTGAGTGTATCCATGAGTGCTGATGTGAATCAAAGTAAACTGAAACCTTTGATAATTTCATTTTTCTTTATTTATTGTAATGTATTTTGTCCAATTGTTAGGATTTCTACTTTCTTCACATTGAATTGAAATCCATACTAAAGGCTGGAATCTCTGATCACCAGTAACTGCTTCAACTCATTTTAGCTTTGAGCATCTGCATATCAAATATTGTTCATGTGCCTTTGTCCACTCCTGCAGCCGCGTTCTTTTTCACTCAGTAGTTACTCAGTAGCTTATTTAAAAATATAAACCTAGATGAGCATTGCATCCCTAATTCCACGAAGCTTTTCCTAGCTGAAATCTTTCTTTGTTCTCCTTTCATCATACTTCACTGTTGATTGGTAGCAGAAGTAGCAATAAAATCTAAATGAATCTCTCACTATAACTGAACTATTTCCTCTATTTAGTAAATATTTACTATTTAATATATAGTACTAATTGGAAGAAAAGAGAAAAGAAGTCAAACAAAGTAACACAACACACCCTAACTAAACAACCTCTGATGAAATGAAATAGTTGCTAAGCAGTAGGCGTAGCATATTAGATGTGGACAGTTAAAAGTTTAAGAAAACACATGATTGGCAGGAAAGAGATCATATATTTTATGCAAATTTGGCTTTATGCCCCTCAAATTCACAAAAGAAAACTCTATTTCATGGTGTTTTTCTCATTTAGACTTTGTATAACTCACTAATATTAGAACAGTGTTGTCAATTTAGAATATTTTTGAGACAAATCATCATTTTATGAAATTAAAAAGATTGCCATTGTCTTTCTCAATTGAAATGTGCAGCAGAAATTGCTTTACACTTCACCATTATGTTCATATTGAAACCGATTTTACAATACAACCTGCCAGCATCTGAATTCTACTTTGTAGATTCAACTTTCTTTGAGAGCCATAAATTGAACAGCATTGGTTCCTACCACCATGCTAACTTCAAAGGCTTAACTAATAAGCATAAAAATGTTTGCTACTACAAAGAATTAGTTCCTTTCATAAACTGTGTCATTAATAGTGCTGCTATCCAAAGTAGTACTTATGCAATTAATAACACAATTCTGATTATACCCATGCTATTACATGGGATAATTTATTGTGATGGAAATGTTCTCAAAAACCCACTCTCCACTAGATTAGCAGTGGTCACATGCAGATGCTAAACACATAAAAAATGGCTAAACTGATTAAGGAACTGAGTTTAAAATGTTGTCTTACTTTTTAAAATTTAATCTTAAATTTACTTATCCACATGTGAACAGTGGATATCAGTGTTGAACAACAACAAAACTAAATTCCTGGCACAGAGTTGATTATGATCCACAGTGACCCTGTAGGACAGCATATAACTTCCCCCATGGTTTTCCAAGACTGGAACTCTATGAGAGTAGAAAACTTGATTTTTCTTTGATGGTGCAGCTGGAGGTTACAAACGCCTGGCTTTGTGGTCAGCTGTGCACTGCATAACTCACTACCAAACCAGAGCTAGATTAAAAACATTATGATAAAGATCCCTTACACGTCTTTGAACTCATTTATTTATTTATTTATTTATTTATTATTGCATGCTTGGGACATCCTGATTACATATGTCAAAAATTATGCAGCATAAAAATTGCTCTGCATTACCTAGATTATAATTATTTTAAATTGCATCATTCAGCAGCATCTGGAATATGTAATATAGTCATTACAAGCATAAAGAATTTGCTTCCGAGTTTGTTTCAGAGAACAGGGCCCATTTTAAGAGTCTCTCCCAGGGAGAGTTATGAAAACTCTGATTTGTCTTCTGCAAAATGGGAGAATTAATTGTAACTACATTCTGGTGTTACTGTGATGACTAAGTGGAATCGCTTGCAGAGACTTTATGACTCTAGGTGCTACAAAAGGCTTATGCTCAACTACAAACTCAGCGATTGGCAGCTTGAGCCTGCAGAGCTCTAGAAGTTGGCAGTGTGCTTGCATGAAGATTATAGCCAATAACACCTTGTAGAGGTAGGCTAGAACACAGGAAACTGTCACCAGTGAGCACTTGTTCCACGTTTTTTTTTTTTATCTCTGTGATCATTAATTTTAGATGCTATTACTTCTAAATCAGAAAAAAACACTACTCTGCCACACATATGGCACCAAAAGTAAATACTTGCTCATTCCATTTTGAAAGCTAAGAAAATGGAAATTGTGATAGTTATATAATCATTTGTCAATCTAAAATGAGGATTAAGAATGAGTGGGTAGAGTGTAGCCTGTCAATAGGATCATAGCCAATGTGGACATGCCTTCTCCTGAGGATTCTGGCAACTCCAGAATTCCTCCTCAGGAGGTAGGCGACACTCTCACGCTCTCTCTGCCCTACAAGAGAGACATTCTTGTTGACAAGCCACATAGAGACAGGCATAGAGCAGGCAGATCCTCAGAGCTGAAGAAGCCCACAAAGACCCTTGCCAATGCTGAGATGCTTACAACACCTCTGGATCCTAAAGACTTCCCAGCCACTGGCCTGTGATCTTCCTGCAGTTGGCATCGTTGCATATGTTGCATGAGTCTGAAGAAGAATTTATACACTGGTACAGGACATATGGGCTCATATCGGACTAATAAGTTTGGACCAGATTAGGAAGGGATATTTTATCAATATTCACTTGCTCTTGTAAGTAAACCTCTTTCTTATATACATATGAATACCTTTGAATTTTGATTTTCAAGTCCACTCAGACTAACACAAAAATCACAGTACATTTTTTTCATGCATACTTAAAAACAACTATCACTACAAGAAAACTGGAAAAATAACAAGGCTTCCTCCAGGTTGGGGATTGACTTAGGGCCAAATCTTTAATGGTTCAAAAGCTTAGAATTTAGAGCAAACATATAACATGGTAGTTTTTAAAGCAATTGCGTATTTTTGTGTACTCTATAAACTATATTTGCCACAACTGTTTAATTTGCTCCCAAACCAATTAAACAACAAGGAAACACACAAGTTAGTGTCTCCTTGTTCTGATGGCTAAAGTCATTGCATCAGTTCTTACTCAGGGTGGTTCTCTATAGAAGCCCTTTATATTCTGTAAATCTTTATGGAATAAGACAGCATCCACTTTCTGCTGTGGAGTGAATGGAGAGTCCAAATGGTCACCCTTGTGGCTAACAGATTAATGCCTAAACCACAGCACTACCAGAGTTTCTCAATGAGAACTCTTGTCTATTAATCACTGTGAAGGGCTTGATAATCCTCTCTGTCACTGGAGCTCAGCCGTCAGCTTTCCTTTTCTGTGTCCATTTTGAAATTCCATTGAGGAGAACATCATATATATAAAAGTCTATGACAGCAGAGGTGAGGTTGCTGAAAGGTTTCAGTGCATTAAGAAAACCATGGGGTCACGGGGCAATGCGAATCAGTGACACAGCAACGATGACCCACTTCATCACCCATTTTAATGCAGCTGATACGTGTGAACTTTGATACTTGCGAGTATCTTTTTATGTTCCCTGTGATTACATAGCCCTGAGCTACACTGATTTTTTAATATATCAGGGAAACATCTCCCCGGATCAAGGCAACATTGTAGCACAGTTTTAGAGTTTTTGAATGGCAATAGATGATTAAAAAAATAAAACCTTAGAATATCAATTAATAAACTAGAAAGAAAACCCTGGGGACATTTATATTTTTATTACAGGAATAGGACATATGTAGTTCCATGGGCTCATGTCTTATGGCAAGATGCTTGCTATTTGAAAACCACTAATGTTTTAGGAATAATTATTGAATTGCTGGGCCTGTGGTCCCCACACGGATCAATTAAACATCAATTAAACGTATGGTGTGAAGCAGCATGCTTCTAAAGTATGCCTGTGCCTTGCATTTGAAAGTGAATAACTTGAGATTATTAGTATTATAATATATGTATATAGGTGTTATAATAAACTGTTCAAATAAAATGTCCTCTCAAAAATTAACTGTCATACTCCCTTTGACAGAAATATGCTCTATGTAGTCTGAGGTATCGGTGTTTTTTTCATTACTCCATTTCACTGTAAGTTAGAGCACTGTTTTATTTTTCTATAGAGCAAATAATATTTTAAGCGTAGTGTTGGGAATTTAAGAAATTTGTGTTGTGATCACTGAAGACAAATGTGTGCATAAACAAAGGTGCTGAAGAAAGCTGATGGTGTCCAGGTATCAAAAGATGTAGCATCTAGGGTCTTAAAGGTTTGAAAGTAAACAAGCAGCATCTAGCTCAGAAGCAACAAAGCCCACATGGAAGAACCACACCAGCTTGTGGGATCATGAGGTGTCAAATGGATTAGATATCAGGCTTCAAGAACTAAAGCAGTTAACTTTTCATGCTCACTTTCCTGATATGATCTCTGAAGACAAATGTGTGCATAAGCTAATGTGGTGAAGAAAGCTGATGCTGCCCGGCTACCAAAAGATATAGCATCTGGGGTCTTAAAGATTTGAGTAAACAAGCGGCCATTCAGCTCAGAACCTACAAAACCCACATGGAAAAAGCACATCAGCCTGTGTGATCATGAAGTGATGAAGGGATCTGGTGTCAGGCATCAAAGAGCTAAAATTATATCATTATTTATGAGGGGAAGTACAGATTGGGGATCCAAATCCCATCAATAGGTGAAGTGACATCCTCTTGCAGAGGGGTTGCAAGGAGGAGATGAGCCAGTTAAAATACAGGGCAGTAGCAATGAAATATACAACCTTCCTCTAGTTCTTAAATGCTGCCTCCCACCCACTATCATGATCTGAATTCTACCACATAAATCCAGATACACCAGGAAATGTACAGTGAAGTTGGAAACATGGGAAATTTAGGATAGATGATCCCTGGTAATAGGAGTGGTAATACCAGAAGGGTGGAGGGATGGTGGAGGAAGAACCAATTTCAGGGATCTACACATAGCCCCCTCTCTGGGACATGGGCAATAGGAAAGTGAGTGTTGGGACACATTGGACAGTGTACATTATGAAAATAATAACAATTTGTAAATTACTAAAGGTTCAAGGGGAAAGGGGGGAGGAGGGGAAATATAGGGAGCTGATACTGGGGGCCTGGATGGAGGGAGGATGTTTTGAGAGTGATGATGGCATAAGCGTGTAAATGTGGCCTGCATAAATTGATGTATGTATAGATTGGGATGGGAGTTGTATGAGCCCCCAATAAAATGATTTATTAAAAAAAATTTGTGTTGAGCCAACCAAACTATTAATTACTCCCATTATTGTGACTACTCCCTCAATCTAGAGGTCAGTGCTGAAGTCGACATAAATGTCGACCCTAGAAGAATCAATTGAAGGGGTCTCTAGTGATGCTATTGCTAAGTATTGGACTGTTGATCATAGGTGGACTGCTGCAACCCACCAGCCACTCCAAAAGAGAAAGATTAGCCTATCAGTTGCCATCAGAATTTACAGCCTCTGAAACCCTATGTAAAGCTCCTGTGCAATGGAACTAGCTTCAATGCTATTAACTTGATTTGGTTTTGAATTTTATACTTTTTCTTTTCTTTTTTTTTAAATCTTTTGATTGAGGACTCAAACAACTCTTATCACACTCTACACATAAGTTCACTGTGTGTCAAGCACTTTTGTACATCCACTGTTCTTTGCTTTCTATCTAAGCCTTTGGCCTCAGCTCCCCATTCTTTCTCCCTCCCTCTGCGCAATACTCCCCCTTGAAAACTTGGTAACTTATAAATTATTATTACTTTGTCATATCTTACACTGTCTAATGTCTCCCTACACCCCCTTCCCCATTGACCATACCCCAGAGGCAAGGTTATATGCAGATCTTTATAATTGTTTCCCCCTTTCTACCCCACCCACCCTGCACCCTCCTGGCATTGCCTGTCTCCTCACTGGTCTTGAAGGGATCATCTGTCCTGGATTCCCTGTGTTTCTGGCTCCTATCTGTGCCAGTGTATATTCTCTGGTCTAGCCAGATTTGTAAGGTAGAACTGGGATCATGACAGTGGGAAGTATATGTCTGCATGGGAAGAACTTAAGGAAATCATGATAAGTGAAGTAAACCATATGCAAAAAGACAAGTACAACATGCATGAGGCAACTATGGTAAGCCTTAAAAAATAAAAGAAGAAAAGGGGCATAGGCAAATGGCTACTATATATAAAAATTAGTGGGGTGAGGTCTAGGTAATATGGCAGGGACCTGACCAAATCCAAGGCTACCTATGGGAGTCAGCTATACATGAAGGGGGGCGAAAGGGGTAGGGAATAGCAGTGTGTAGTGGGGGAACAGGGCACTAATCCACCCAAGTGGAGGGTATTGCTTATATCTCTACAGGGAAGAGGGACAGACATTAGTACGGTGTTCTAGGATATGAATGCAGTGTGATGACATGGAGCAGCGAGCCAGTGGAGGGGTCTGAGAGCCAGACCCCAATCCCAACCATGTGGACTGCCACCCCTCCCTGCAGAAGAATTTGCTTTAGAAGATAGCCCTGAAGTTCAGGAGAGAGGGACATGTCTGATCTGGGCATTGCTTTTTTTCTCGTTGTAGTTGTTTCATTTCCTTTTGTCACTTCATTTTGCTGTGTCTTGTTTTTTGTACATAGTATCATCTCTGCATGCCTTTCTAGATAAGATAGACTGGATGATCAGTCTGGAGGAGAAAACAACAGGACTGATGGTTCCAGGGGGATATGAGAGAGGGTGGAAAAGAGGTGGTGCTGACCAACCCAGGAACAAGGGAACAATAAGTCATACAAAATCAATGGCAGGGAAAAAGTAAGAGGCCTGGTAGGGAATTGATCAAGGATAGGGTAACAGAGAGCAATTACCAAATTCAACCCAAAATGAAGGCTGAGCATGATCGTGGGACAGGAGGGAAGTCTAAGGAAATAGGGGAAGGAAATAGGAGGCAAGGGACACTTATAGAGGTCTAAATGCAGACATGTACATAGGTAGATATATTTATACATGATGAAGGGGAAATAGATTTACATGACATATTTATAGGCTCAGTGTTAAGGTAGCAGATTGACGTTGGGCCTCCACTCAAGTACTTCCTCATGCAAGAATATTTTCTTCTATTAAATTGGCATCCCATGAAACTCACCTTCTCGGCCCAATTGCTGAAGATAAATGTGTGCATGGGCACATGTGGTGAAGAAAACTGATGGTGCTTGGCTATCAGAAGATATAGTGTCTGGGGTCTTAAAGACTTGAATATAATCAAGTATCCATCTAACTCAGAAGCAACAAAGTTTACCTGGAAGAAGCATGACAGCATGTTTGACCTTGAGGGATCAAGGTGACCGGGAATCAGGCATTGAAGAGCATAAAATCATATCATTGTGTGCCCACCTTCCCTTTTGGAATCACTGAAGATAAATGTATGCATAAACAAATGTGCTGAAGAAAGGTGATGATGCCTGGCTATCAAAAGATATAGCATCTGGGATCTTAAAAGCTTGCATATAATCAAGTAGCAATCTAGCAGCAATCTAGCTCAGTAGCAAAAAAGGCCACCAGTAGTAAAAAAAGCACAGCAGTCTTTGTCGAAGGTATCCCGCATTAAAGAACTAATAATTGTATTAGTGTAAATGATGGGCAGTACAGGTGTGGGGCTCAAAGTCCATTTGTAGGTAATGGACTTCTCCTTACAGAGGGGTCACAGGGAAGAAATATAAACTAGTTAGAGTGTAGTGTAGCAATGATGAAACAGACAACTTTCCTCTAGTTCTTCAATGAATTTTATTGTTTTTCACACATTGATGTCCTTGACAATGCCCAGCTGATAGTAGTAAGTAATGAATGTTTGTCAAGTGTCACTGGGTAAAGCTATCAGTTAAAGTGTTCAACTGCTAGCCAAATTTGCTCCAAAGGCACTATGGAAAGATGGTTAAATGATCTATTTAAAAAATAAAACAAAACAAATAACCATAAAAAAACCTATTAGAGCAGAATTCTACATTGACATACCTGGGCCATTAAAAGATTGAATTAACTTATTTTTTGACAGTTTTGTTTATTTATTCAACTACCAAATGAATGATTTCATGAACTAATTTTTCTCTCACATTTTCTGCCTTTGAGTTTTCCCATCATCCTTCCTTTCACTTTCCCTTTTCCTTCAATCCTTTCTGTCTGTGATTCCCAAATTTGATTTTCATCTGAATCACATAGTAAAACAAAAACCAACCCTGTATCTATCAAGTCAATTGACTCATCATGACCCTACAGGATAGAGTAGAACTGCTCTAGTAGGATTCAGAGACTGTAACTGTTTTCAGAAGTCGAAAGCTTCATCTTTCTCCCTTTGAACAACTGGTGGTTTCAAACTGCTGAATCTGAGGTTAGTAGCCCAAAGTAATCACTGCATCACCAGGGTTACCTTGAATCACATAGAAGAGTTTTTCAATCAAGATTGCTAGGTCCTGAGCCTTAACAACCAAGGTTTCTGATTCAGTGCATCTGATGTGAGGCTCAATTTCTAACAAGTTCCCAAGACAATGAAACTGCTAGCCCAAGAGCACACCTTGGGCACTCCTGGTCTATGCATTGCTAATTGGCTGTTGGCATGATTCATCTGTTCTTTCTCTGGTATACTACAATGAGTTGAACTGGTGGCTCTTTATCCATTTGACATGTGCTCCAGTTATTTTTCAAGAATTATTTATCTAACAGAAGTTAACCAAGAGAATATTAAATTATGTCTAGAAGTGGAACAAATATAGGTTGGCATGAGCAGATGGCCACAGTGAGGCACAATTTCTTATAATGAATCTCAGTGGTGATCCACTGAACAAACAGCTGGAAAGACAGTCAAAAAGCACTGATTGAAGGCCAGAATGTTCAGCCAACCTTTCAATAAAGAGGTATGCTCTTTCCTGCAGCAAATGGTCATAAAACATTTTATTCTATCACGCATGCCAAGAAGTTGTGCCCAAGGCATCTCCTTCAGAAATGAGGTTCAAAATATCTGTTATTATCTACAAACTGACATTATAATGACATTTAATTTGATAACACACTTGCAAAAGGAAGTATGGAAAACCTGCTGAAATCAGTTAAAACATCTGGCCTAAGTCCCATAAATTCGCTGGGCACTTACAGACACACAAAGCACCAGAATTATACCACAATAACCTCAAATAAAATAACCCTGGTATCCCAGTGGTTATAAGCTTGGCTGCTGACTGAAATATCATTGGTTTGAACCCACCAGATGCAGTAGACTTCTGTCGCCATGGTAGCCTTGGAAACCATGTGGGGCAGTTCTACCCAACTCTAGATGGTCACTATAAGTCAAAATGGACTTAGGGCAATCGAATTGGTCTTGGTTTGAAACTTCACACAAGCAAAATTAAAATGCAATGACATTCTTATTTTGAATGGTGATATGGTTTGAAACTCTTTTAGGAATAGAGGCTAGTCTTCCAAATGACAATTTGATTATCTTATCACCTTTATCTTAGCTCTTGTCACATCTCAAGTTGGGTGGAAAGTAATATTAAGCAAAAAAAAAAATCCCTATTTTCATCACACTTAGAACAATAAGCAACAGCATGTTAAATTTAGGAAAAACAGAGGTTGGCAAGGATTTCATTTTGCCTGGATCCACAATCAATGCTCATGGAGGCAGTAGTGAAGAGGTCAAAAGGCTCATTGCATTGAGTAAATATGCTAGACAACACCTTTTTAAAGTGCTGAAGAGCAAGGATGTCACTTTCAGGAAGAAGGTGTGCCTGACCCCTGCCATGATATTTTTAATTGCCACCTATGCATGTGAAAGCTGGATTTTCAATAAGGAATACCAAGAAATATACATATATACATTTGAACTATGGTGTTGGCACAAACTAATCTGTCTTGGCAGAAGTACAGCCAGAATGCTCCTCAGGATGAGATCCAATCATTAGTGACCCAGAGAAGGACAATGTGTTTGGTAAAGTAGAAGGGCAGTGAAAAAATAAGAAGGCCCTCTACAAGAAGGATTGGCACAGTGGCTTCAACAACAGACTCAAATATCAGAACAATTACGAGAATTTTGCAGGACCAGTCAGTGTTTCACTTTGTTTTACTGTGGGTAAGTTGAAACCCACCACCACCACCACCAGCAGCAGCATTTAAAAACCTTTCAGAGGAATAAAGATGTATCCAATATGAGAATAGGTGGTTGGAGATCAGGTCACGGAGGAGCCAAGAATATCTGAGGCAAGGGAGGCATCGAGTTACCTTGCCCTCTGAACTGCAGTGGTTGGACCAAATGGGGCTGGAACTTGGGTGACAGAGGCAGCAGAAATCATAAAATCTAGAAGTCAGGAAAGGGTTCTAAAATATTAGCATGTTAGTTTTATCTTTCCTGTTGATATCTCAGAGCTGTGGATGGAACTATGCTCAGGGCTGCTGCTCTTGAAGTAGTGTGCAGGGAATGCACCAAACATTCCATGCTTTACATATGCCTCTGTGTATCAAAGGATTCAAAGGAGTTATTCTGTTACTGGTCTTGGCCATCATAAATTTTGTTAGTTTTGTATGTGTGTCTAACATTTTTCTTCTTTCAAAATTCTTTTTTTTTGGCAAATTAGGCATTATCTTCTTTTGTCATCCAGTCATTGGCTAATGGGATGAGATAAAGATAGTTAAACAATAAGCTTTGTTTTATTTTTCCCTGTAGTTCTTTTAAAATTATTTTATTGGGGGTTCATACAACAATTTTGGGGGGGATCACTGCGCTCTGGTGCGAGTTGGAGGCCCAGTCTTGCTCCTGGAGAGCTACTGTTGGCTTTGAACTGCAAGCCAGTGGGCTGCAGTCCCGCACTAAACCACTATGCCATCAGGGATCAGCCCCATACAGCTTTTTAAAAAATCATTTTATTGAGGGCTCTTTCACTTCTTATCACAATCCAGAAATATACCCATTGTGTCAAGGGCATTAACAATAAGATTCTTTAATGGTGTTCAAACTAAACTTTTGAATTCATCTTACAAGGAAATTCTCATACACAAAGTGAAATTTTTAGTGGAACCCAACCATGCCACACTTCAGAATTGTTATGTTTCTGAAGTAAGTAATACCTCAATTTTTGGCTTCCAGTGATGAAATAATTAATCCCAAAGCCAGCTTTATAATCCAGGAGTGTTCTTTTGAAGGACTGGACAAGTTTCAGGTTTTACAGTCACAAAAGGGTTAACAACTGGGCCGAAACAACCACGTGGAAAAGAGGACCCATGCATGAGGATCTAGGTGCAGATATTGGGAAGCCAGAAGCCCAAGCATCCTAGGGTCTGAGAGCATGTGAGCCAAGAGGCTGTGAGTTCTCAGTAGGTCTATTCAGTGCACATGCTTTTGAGCAGGAAGAAGAGACCCTCCCCCTCTATCTGCCTGTGATCAGGAGCAGAGTAAGAGAGCTTCCCACAATATACCCTCCCTTCCTTTATTCTAGCCAACCTCCTGGCTGGAGGAAGGCATAGTTGACCCCATTGGCTGGACTGAGCCTACCTGGGTAATGTCATGAGCCTAAGCTTAGTTTAGACCGCCAAAGTGTACCTCCCACTTGACTCAGTGGCTTGAGAAAGAGCTTGCTCAGGTTGGGGTCTTCATAGGCATCTAATAGTTGCCGACTTCTTCCCAAGCACCTCTATGGGAAACTTTGTAGGCATGGGAGGGACAATGCACTCTCACCAAATCTAGCTACCTCCCAGAAGCTCCTGAAGAATAATTTTTCAATTTAAATTTGAGATTATTATTACTGGACTACTTAATAGAAATATGAAATCTCCAATTGGAGAAAGGCTCAGGAATTGGAAGCCCCAGCGAGGCACTCCTCTGGCAGAAATCAAATGCCCTTTCTTTAGTTACAGATACTTCGTAATTGAGGCAGCAATGAACTCTGCCCATGAAGAATGGCTATCATTTGAGAAGATGGATTTGGAAGAGGAGGAGAAGCCTGATGGAAGCTAAAGAAGTGATCAAACCAAAGAGAATCAAGAAATCACATATCATGAGAAACAATCCCAGGAGAGAGTCCTGAATACTGTTTCATATCTGAATGAGATCAAGGAATAGAAATATGAGAGAAATCCTATGCATTTGGCAAGAGAACAGAAAGGGAGATACTTAAAGGGGGAATTGTGTAACTTCCTAGATTTTTTTTTTCTTTACTACATTATTATCAGAATGGAGCAAAAGGTAGGAAAAATCTGAAGAGAAAGATTTGGGATCCATGATTGCTTCATGTAGCAATCTGTGACCAGAGTGAGAGATTAGGTCTCCTGTTTGCCATGCTTATTAGGAATGAATGCACAGGATCATGACTGAATGTTTAAACTGCTGTCACATACCACAGAACACTGAATGGATTAATTTGTTCAATAAATATTTATTGAGCACCCTGCTATATGCCAGGCATCAGAGATAGAGTAATGAAAAAGAAATACAATCACAACAGCTCCAGCTGGAGACAGACTTTTGAGATAATACTGTTCAGGAAGAATTCCTACATTTTTAATGTGCATGCAAATAGCCCAGGAAGCAAAGTGAAGTGAGCTAACTGACTCAGCGCCTCTGGAGTGGGTCCAGTGCTGCACATTCTAGCAAGCTCCCAAGTCAAGATTCCAGTTTGAGTGGGAGGAGAAGGAAGAGGACCCACAAGGCTGTTCTTCAGGTTTTCAGCACCTGGGCAAGCTTTGAAAAATGCAGGCTAATAGGCCTCCCTGTTGAAATGTTGATTTAGAAACAGTTCTCTCCCTACAGGGGTCATTTGAAAACTCACTCCAGTTTAGGGGTCACTAATCTCATCCAACTCTCTCACTTCACTGCAGAGCAAATTGAGTTCCAGAGCAAGAAGAGGTTTAGTTATTTGTTAAAGCGTCAGCCAGGACTCAGCTCTTTGGACAGCTGTTGTGCGTACTGATCTCCAAACAAGAACACCACCTTTTACACATGCGAGTTCAATACAAAATGTAAAACAAGACAAAATCATGCATAGGGCAAATAAAAGACAACAGATCACACATAAAAACAAAACAAAACAAACAAACAAAAAGCCTGACCCTGACAAAGTGCACAACATCATTAACCAAGAGCACTGCCAGGGCCTCACAACAGAACCCCAGAATAAACCAGGTCAAGCAGCCAGTCAGAAGTTCAGACAAAGTTTAGCTAGAAAACCTGAAAAAGAGGGAGAAGCCTGTCTTTGGAGGAGTAGCAGAAAATTGCGAGCTCCTTGAACGTAGTTTAATCTCAAAATAAAGAAAGTAATAAATAAATAAAAAGTAAATGAATAAATAAATAAACTAAGCATTTATTCTAGATTTTCTGACAAAAACTCCTGAACCAGAGTATACTTCACCCAGGGAAGATAAAGTGATGAGGCAATGAAAATTAGAAGAATATCACAACCCCAAATAGAAAATGCACCTTCTCTAAACCATCAACTCGTCCTGGTCCATTCATATCGCCAGACATTGAATCAAGAATAAAAAGTGAGGTCGCAGGGTTTTTTTATACTAATGATGGTCTAGCTAGATGAATCAGTGCTTTCCAAACCTTATCTTGCAAACAAATTACCGGTTCAAGTGCAGGTTCAGAGCCCCATGTCTAGCGAGGGTCTTGAGAGTATAAGTTTCTCAGAAAGAATATCTTTCTTTCAGTTCTCAATTCTTCCTGTGTCCTAAATTTAAAAAGTTTTCATAGACAAAAGTAAGGATTATTAATATTAAAAAGAGAGAGGTTTGTGGTGATTTTGTGCTTATGTTAATTTCATGATTGAGATATAGGGGTGAAGTCTAGCCTGTTAATCTGGAGATAGCCATTTCATAGCAAATGAGGCCTCTATGTGGGTATGGCTTTCTCTTGAGACTTCTGGGAAATCTTGCGATATTTCCCTCGTGAAGATGAGAAGCTGTCTCCCTGGTTGTTGGGAGTTAGTTCTCCTTTTTTTTTTTTTTTTGGTGGGCATCACTGCCTGGGAGTTAGTTCTCAGAGACGATGAATCACAGACAAGACAAGCTGGCAGCATTCAAGAAGCTGGAGGACCCGGCAGAGAAACCACACGGCTTTGCCCTGATGAAGCCAGACCTCTGAAGCTGGGGCGGCCACATGGAGACCTCTGCCAGTGACGAGTTGCTTTTGCTGTTGATGGATTCTGAGTCCTGGAAGCGAGGAGCCCTGTAGAGACCCTTGCCAGCACCGGGATTCTGCACCCACTGACCTGTGACTTCGTGAGTCGGAAGGAGACTTTATAGACTGATTTCGGGCATATGGGTTAATATCGGGCTTATGACTTTGAACTGGACTGGGCTCAATGTCTTATTTCTCTCGTATATAACCCTTTTCCTTATATCTATATGTGTGTCTAGGAAATTTATTCCTCTAGTCTACCTGGACTAACACAGGTAGATAAAACAGTTTGCAAAGTGGGCATCAGCCATAAAGAGAATGCAGGCTGCTTATAAGTACAGAAGGAGAGTTGTGACAGCCACCTGATTACAACCACAAGTTGGGAGCCGTCACTGGGCATTTTATTTTCAAATACCTTCTCCTGGAATCTCTGAAGTGCTTGCTGTCATGCAGTGACATTTCGGAGCCTATCCCACTACTCCATGTATTAAGAACAGCTCGGTCTGTTAAAGAAGATAGTAGTTAGGGAGCCTGTCTAACTAGACAGAAGTCCCAGGCCAGAGTCATATAAACAGGAACAAGTCCACTTTACATGCTCCAGAATGCAGAAGCAGAAATTGAATAACAAACAGGAATTTTGACTCAGACCTTTTGTGAGTCATTTTCCCATGCCCAGTTCTTTAGTTTTAGAGACATGCTAGCATGACTAGATGCCTTTTTTTTTTTACCATGGGAGTGCTACTTAAACTGACATTTCTGTGAACTCTCACCAGTAAGAATGCTTGGAGACCAAGAACATTGTTACAAAAAGACACCAAAAGACCAGCCGAGTCATTACTCCTTCACTGTGTTATCAATGAATAAAGTGACTCAAAAGAGGGGAGCTGACTAGCCCAACATCATATAAATAGTGAATGGCAGGCTTGGAATAAATTTACTTTCTTCTGAATCCCAGGTAGTGTCTTTCATCGTGCTGTGTGATTTCCCATTTGTCTGCATAGGTCAAATGAGCCACTGTCTCGAAGTTACTGAGAGGCAAATGCTGTAATGAATTGACATGACCATTTCACATGCTTTTCTCCTGCAAGATCAAAGGAAGGGACAAACAAAGCCATTAGAACCCGTACCGTGAAAGGTCACTGACTAAAGGAAATACTTCTCTGATGAACAGAACACCCTTTTACTGTTCTTATTTTGCTCATGTTAAAAAAGAAATCACCTGAAGAACCAGTCTATCATAATCAGGTGGCCATTTCTGGTGAACAATGGTCGGAGCTCGCTACCTTGTTTATTAACCAATGCTTCAAAACTAAGTCACTGCCCACAAAATGTAGAAGAGATGTTCAGCTGCTGATGGGTAAGACTCTTTAGTTCCTTCTCAGGGACCCTGGGTTCCTTGTATTGCAACCAATCATGTGGCTTTCACTCATTTTTTAGAAATGCTCCACTGTATTATTAATCCAAAGTCAATCTTTGTTGTGATTTTGCAACATTTGTGCTTTGTGTACCAGAAGAGGTCAACTGAAACATTTATATCCATATATACTTTGCTACGGTGTTGTCCTGAACCCAACACACTTGACACATGAGCTTATATCTCTTTATTGCACTTAGATGTCTAGGGAATGATGGGCTGCTCTAAAGTCCTCTCAAATATTTCTATGTAGCTCCATTTGGCCCAAAATGCCTTCTATAATTATCCAGGTTAGAGTTAGAGTTCTTTTCTTTCCTTCTGTGTGTAACAAAAGCCTTGGGAAAGTATTAATTTTTATCTTGGGCTTCTACCAGCACTGGATATATTAGACTTCCTTCACACTGGCCTGTGATCTTCCTGTGTTTGGCATCATTGCATGTGTTTCATGAGTCTGAAGAGGACTTTATAGATTGGGCTAATTTTGGACTTATAGATTTGATCTGGACTGGGCTGGGATGTTTTCTTAGTAGTCAATTATTCTTTTATATAAAACTTTATCTGATATACATGTGTCTATGGATTTGTTTCTCTAGTCTACCAAGCCTAACACAACAGAAAAAGCTCCAGCACCATTTTGAGCCTTTACATAAGTTCAAATGCATCTCTGGAATTTTCCCAAGTGCTTAGAGGCCATTAAACCAGAAGCTTAGCTATGATTAGACAAGTCCAGGGTAAACCCAAGTGGTTTGCTTTCAAAGATTGTGATTGAAAATAGATCATCTAATATACAGAAAGTTGCTCAAAGAATGAGGGAAATGGTCTGAGCATTTATTGAGATGCATGTGATCTTATCTAAGTGAAATTTAAGTTAAGGGTCCTGGCATTGTCTTGTGCTGGCTATGATTCATGGTTACATGAATCTGAGTGTCCAGTTTAACCCACAATCCCATAATCCAGTTGTGCACTTTTGCCTTTGTCATGAAATGTCCACAATTCTGTGCTCTGGATGCAATAGTGATTAACTGGCCTATCCCCAATCACAATCCCCTGATTTTGTATTGATCTTCTTTAAAAAGAAAAGATAAATAATTACCCTCAAGGCCATGAGTAGCAGACTTCTCTCAGCCACTGTAGAGTGTGTATGTCGATGATGTCTTCTATCTGGTATAATATTGTTTTTGCTTTCTTATTTTATTTTAAAATCAGTAAAATCTGTCTTATTTTAAGTTTAGGGTACAAGGAGTATTCCATAAATTTGTGGGAAAAAATACAATGCAAAGATAATGGAATTTTCCCATAATCTTTTGAAGCCCCTTATGTGTTTGAATCTAGGGTCTTTTCCCTTTTCACAAAACTATCCCATCAATATCTCAAATATGAACAGTTTCACCCATGGTAGATGGATTTAAGTGGAACTTCCAGAATAAAACAGACTCAAAAAAGGACTTGTTAATTTCCTTCTAAAAATGATCAGTAAAATCTTTATGAATAGCAATATCTGATACAGTGCCCAGGGATGAGCCCCTCAGGTGAAAGGTATTCAAAATATTATTGGTAAGGTTTGCATTTTCAAAGTAGAATTGACTAGAGACATTGATGACATAAAAGTTTTGTGATGTTTATTTGCCAATGTGGCATGATTCAAAATGACAAAAAAACAACAGCTGCCTATCCATTAATAATCAGAATGTAGCATGTCGAACATATTAATGAAGGAAAAGTGGGAGTCATAAAAAATAAAATGAAACACATAAATAACTATATCCTAAGAAATAAGGAGCTATAGTGGATTGCATTAACAATTTGGAATCAGACAACCACATGGTCTACGACGATGAGAATTACAAAATGAAGGGGAATGGCATCGCATCTATTACCTAAAAGAATATTTTAAGATGTATCCTGAAGTACAAAATTGTCAGTGATATGAGAATGTCCATATTCCTACAATGAAAACTGTAAACATGACTACTATTCAAACTTGTAAACTAACCAGTAATGCCAGTCTAACATTAAGTATTTCACCAAATTCTGCAGTGTGAAATTAATGAAAAATGAAATAAAATGCATCAATTTAGAACAATTTGAATGTGAAATTTACAACATGAATTTACAACATGAAATTTACAACATGAGAAATTTGAACCTGAAACTGGCAACAAAGAATATTTGATACCTTGAAAATATGGCGTTGGTTATAGAAATGATACTGTAGACCGTATGATAAGATGTTGCAAGACCAGTGACTTATTTTTTTAAAAGGTCTGTTTTTCCAACCTAGTAAAGAGACGCTATATACATGGTGGTTTCCACAATGCATTACACAGGAGACAAAACAGCTACATCTGTGGAAAGAGAGGTTAGAGAAGTTCATTATCATCCATCAGAAAAGTGAGCAGCTGTGGAACAATCAATTGCTCCTATATCAGTTTAAATTGAAGTTGAGAAAAAATGAAACAAAGTTTAAAGAAGTCAAAAGTATGCCCTTTAGTATACCTCTCCCACATGAACTTCGAGACCATTTCTACCTTTGATGCACAGACATTGTAACCAAAGGCCAGAAGAAATGTTGGAAAAGATCAATAGCATTATATAGAAAGAAAGCAAAAACTCATTAAAAAGATCAGACTAACATGAATGCCAGGAAAGCCTTAAAATCCCCCTCCTGCATGTAGAGTAGCTAAAATAGATGGAAGAAATGAAGCATAAGACAAAATATTTCAAAGAATCACTGAAGAAGACAAAGACAAGTATTGGACATGAAATCATGTATGAAATTATGAATGAAATATGCGAAGACTTGGAGTTAGAATATGAGCATGTTGTGTGCTCAGAATTTCTCAAATTGTAATAACTTAAAGGGGGGAAACCCTCACTTTGAAATATTGAGAACTTTTAGGTAAATATAGAAATATAGTGTTCTGCTCACTAGGTTCTCAAAGTTACTTGTTCTATAGGCAACTTTTCAGGAAAGAATGACTCAGTGCCTATCTCCTCCTGCCCCTGAGGATTGAAATCATTCTTTAATGTAGCCCATAAAATGTAGCAGTTACTTTTACAGCTGCCTTGGATCATTCCACCACCTGCAAGTGGGAGATATAGCCAACTTTGAGAAACATAGCACAAAGATAGTATATGACCAAGAACTGATGGTGTTGACGGAAAAAGTCTAAGATTCAAAAAGTTTAAGACACTAATGAAAACCAGTATTCCAGAATTCAGAAACTTCAGCAAATGAACACAACCCTGGAAATGTTCACAGACATATGTGGAAAATAGCCATCAGGCCAAACAGCAGAAGGAAATTCCTCTTTTTGCTGATTCCCCCCAAGATGATCCATCAGAATATGAAGATTATTGAACAATATAATTAATATCACACACAGTAAAATTTTGCTCATGGTAAGTAAAAATATTCATTAATGGTAGACTACCAGAAAGTTAAGTTGGATTCTGAAGAGGACATAGAATAAGGGATAATTTCTGATGTCAGATGGACTTTAGGTGAAAGCAGAGAACACTAAACACTTATTTGTGTTTTACTGACTGTGCAAAGATGTAGGATTGTGTACATTATAGCAAATTATAGGAACCATTATAAAGCATGAAGATTTTAGAACATCTAATTATGGTCATGCAGACCCATACATAGATAAGTTGCTACAAGAGACCATTATTTTAATAGACTAGGACAGTGTGTAAAAACAGAAAAGTGCATTTGGGTGCTTTTCAGCTTACTTATTTAATCTAGATGTTCAGCAAATCATCTGAGAAGATGTATTATGCAAGGAGGGTAGCAACAGCATAGGAGGAAAATGCTTAAGCAAGCTACATTATACAAATAACCAAACCTTGTTTATTGAACCTTACATAAGGATCATACCTCAACATAATATTCTTTACTATTGGACCAGTAAGTAACATCATCATAAACAGAGAAAAGATTGAATTTGGCAAGGAGTTCATTGTACTTAAATCCCTATTCTATATTTCCTTGGATCTATGTTTTTTTTAATTTGTCTCATTAGTACATGAAAGCTTAGAAATGGAGATCAAAAACTGGATTATCATATCAGTGAAGAATACCATATGATATTTTTTACTACTAGAAAATAAAAAAATACCAAAATGACTTTTTCTAGAGAAAAATGATAAATATATCTTGGAAGGAGTAGTCTGAATGGTTTTGGAAGTAAGGACTTTGGCACTTTGTCTTATGTACTGTGGCCATGTTATGCATAGGGACCAGTTCCTAGAGAAGGGCATCATGCTTGGTAAATTAGAGGATCTGTGAAAAGATAAGACCCTCAATAAGAAGTGGATTGAATCAGTTGCTTCGATTATGGCTTGAGATGTGACAGCAATCATGAGGAGAGTGGACTGAGCATTGTTGCAATCTATTGCATACGGGATCATGATGAGTCTATGGTACTTACATAATCTGGTGTCAATTTGAGGTATAACAGTGTAGGGGTGGAGTCTAGCCTGTTAATCCAGACATAGTCAATGAGACCTCTGTGTGGGCCTGGCCTTCTTCTGAGAATTCTGGAAAATCTGATACTTCCTCCTCAGAAGCAGGAGACACCTCTCCCTCTCTGCTCACTCCCTGACAAGACACATGGAACTACCCTAGTACCCTGAGCCAGACAAGTCACATGGATGCAACCAGACCTCTGAAACTGGAGAAACAATCTGTCAGCACTGAGATGCTTACAATGCCACTGGAGTCAAAGACTTTCTACCTATTGGCTTGTGATCATCCTGCATTTGGCTACATTGCATGTATTTCTTGTGCCTGAAGAGGAGTTTATAGATTGGTATCGAACATATAGGCTAATATCAGACTTATGGCACTGGACTTGGTTGGGATGTTGTGTTAGTCTGGGTGGACTAGAAAAACAAATTCATAGACACACATATGGATATGTGTAAGGTTTATATACAAAAAGGAATGCAACATTGAGAAAGCATCCCAACCCAATCCTGTTGAAAGTCATAAGTCTGATATTAGCCCATATGCCCGATACCAGTCTATAAAGCCTCCTTCTGACTTACAAAGTCACTGATCAGTGGATGCAGAATCCCAGCGCTGGCAGGGGTCCCACCATGGCTCCTTGCTTTCAGGGCTCAGGGTCTATCAACAGGATCCAGTGGTGGTAGAAGCAACTCATCACTGGCAGGCGTCTCCAAATGGCTTCTCCAACTTCAGAGGTCTGTTTTCATCAGGGCAAGGCCATGTGGCTTCTCCTCCGACTCCTCCAGTTCCTCGGATGCTGCCATCTTTTCTTCTCTGAGTTTGTTGTCTCAGAGATTGACTCCCAACAACTGGTGAGAAAGCTTCTCATCTTCATGAGGGAAATATCGCAAGATTTCCCAGAAGTCTCAGGAGAAAGCCATACCCACATGGAGGCCTCATTGGCTACTCAATGGCTATCTCCAGAATAACAGGCTAGACTCCACTCCTACATCTCAATCATGAAATTAACATAAGTACATGACCGCCACAGATGTTTTCTTAATGTACCCTTACCCTTTATATAAAATTCTCTCATATATATTATTCATATATACATATATATATTTTGTTTGTTTGTTTGTTTCTTTAGTTTACCCAGACTAACACAAATCAAAATTCATTGGAGGGCACCCAACAACAAGTAAGTGGTGCTGCTCTCATAGTCCAATTTCATTTGTAATGTTCCTTCTCTCCTAAATGGTTTTTATGTCCCTAAAATCCCTATCGTGCACCAAAGTGGCGCTGTGGGTCAGACGTGGTGTTGCTCACCTCAGTGCTGGCCATTCCAGCTCACCAGCTGCTCCTCTGGAAAGAGAAGGGGCTGCCAATTCTAGTAAACATTTGCAACCTCCATCTCTTTATATGGCTTGCAGTGAATAGGAATTGAGTTGATGGGAATGAGTTTGGTTTGTGTTGTAAAAGGTCCCTTTCATTCATTTGAAAAACATCAGAAATATTATGTTTGATATTAGAGAAAGTGAGGTTCGAAGGAAAGTTATTGCAAGCAAGTTTTTCATCCATCAGCTTGTCAACTGAAGGACAGTTTGGAGTTTAAGATGGACTGCATGTTTGCTAGTGTGCTAGCACTGTGGCCTAAGGTAGAGCATCTCTCTCCAAATCACCATTTATCTGCTAATCATCATGACCATGGTTAGGCTTAAGTTGTGGTATCGTTACATATTTTCTTTCCATCTCTAAATTCACATCATCTATGTCACATTGTTATTGTGGGAATAGTTTTGCATTACAAGGATTTCTGCATACAGAAGACCATAATAGCAAGATTGTGAATGTATCAATATATTCATTCATCCTTCTTACACACACTCATGCAGATAAAGAGTATTTGGAAGGAGTTAGAAACTTTTGTTAGAGGAGTCACACTAAATAATTTACTACTCCTGCAATATCGCTTGTGAATAATATGAAAAAAAGATAACCTTACTCTGAATCATTAACATTTCAATTGTTCATAAAAGCATTTAGATTAACCAACCATCTACTAACTTCAAAACAATCAAGTGCGGGGACTGAGCCCTGGTGGCGTATTGGTTGAGTGCAGGACTGCAGCACACTGTTTGGGGGTTCAAATCCATCAGCAGCTCTTCAGGAGCAAGGTTGGGCCTCCCACTCCCACCAGAGGGCAGTGATGCTCCCTGCCCCCCCCCCCCAAACAATCAAGTGCCATTGAATCAACTCTCTGTGGATGGCAGCGTAAAACGGAGTTCCGTGGGGTTTTCAGTGGATGGCATTTTGGTAGCAAATCACCAGGAATTCTGAGACCCCTCCAGAAAACTGAAACTTCTAACCATCCAGTTAGCAACCAAGCACTTAACTAATCTTACCACCCAGGACCTGTCATGTATTCTTTTCTGAGGAAGAAACCAAAAGAATTATATGGAGTTCCTTGTTTCACATGTTTGACAAGAAAGATAATATATCTCTTGTATAGATCACATAAAACTAAATAAAGGACACCCCTAAAATTGAGCCAATCATGTTTGCCCGTGGATTTGAACATCTTTGTCTAGGGTTATGACCTCAGTTTCCCGTAATGCCTCTGTTCTACATCATCTCGATCACATGAGGAATCAGCCTTCTTACTCGTTATCCAGCAAACATCCAAACCCTGGCCTCTGCTAAAAGGCATCAAAATGCGAAAACTTAAGGTGCTCACTTGACCTTCCATGTGATCCATTTAAATTTGTTCTAGTTTTTAAAAATATTTCCTGCTTTCTTTTTGATTGAGGTTTTTAACCTGTTTTGTGTTGTTATTGTTGTTGGTTTTTTAAATCTTTCCTTATATGAAATCCAGGACAGGTAACTCTAAAGAGTCAATAACTGGATTCATCGGACTGAGGGCAGAGAAGGTAGGAGGGAAATTTGGAGTTAATAATGAGGAGTTCAAGAATGAACTAAATGTTCTTGAAAAGTACTGTAGTGATGATTGTATAACACTTCTTGGTGTGATTAACTATGGGATTGTATGATACGTGAACTATATGTGAATAAAACTGTTAGGGTGGGCATTAGAGATCGCAGGGAGAGACTTATAAGTAATACCACACATCACTTAAAAGAAAATTCTTAATCTGATTTGCTTAATAGGCTTTTAGCCATTTGTTCTTTGGTTGCTATTCTCCACCCTCCCCACCCCATTAATGGCTTTATTTTGTGTAGTTTTTCTGCCTGAAGCAATATCTTGACATCACTTTATCTTTTCTGTCCTTCTGTTCCTGATCTTTTTATTTTTTTCACCCTATATGATCCAAAAACCAATTTAATGTCATGTAGAGTAGCTTAACTTATTTAACTTCCTTCAAAGCATTTTTTAAACAAAGCATTCTTTCCCAAAGACAAATTCCAGTGCCAGAGAAAATATTGTCTCCCTCTCACCATCCCTTAACGTTTAAGAAAGAATGCTTCATTGGCATCATATTTTTTTCCTCATAGATTTATGTGTTCTTACTTTTATTCTTTGAAAAGCTGAATTTATGATTGTCAGCCTAACTAGAAGAAGAAGAATACTTCTTTTCTATGAGATCAAAAAATCTTTAATTTGGAAATAAATTTGGATTCACATAAAAATTGCAAAGGCATTAGAGTGTTTGAAAGCCCTTTGAGCAGCTTCCTCAAAGCAGAAAAGTTAACATTGTTACAACACTATTAACAATATATTTTCATTTTGATTGCTGAACTTATGTTTTCCACTAATGCATATTTTTCCTTCTGGGGGAGGTAGAAACATCCTGGTTTATTCTCCAAGCAGACAGTGCTGGCAGGTACATCGACAGGGCTTTGCTGTAACCCAGTAATATATTTTTCTTTTGTTACAGGATGCAATCCAGGATACAACATTAATTTTAGAAAGCTATTTTTAAGGCAATGGATGATTCATGGAAGATGTTATTGCTAACCCTGCATACACCAGAATGTCTTACTGTCTAGTCCTGGAACAGAGGCTCAGTCACTGGAATGAGTAAGCCTATTCCTGGAGCCAGGTTACCAATCCATCTCATTAAATTTCTTTCGCTCTCACACTGATCTTCTATTAGACATGCCATCCTCCTACAGCGACTAGTCCCTCCAACGTCAGCATAAAGCCAAGGACTTGTTTGTCCTCCACAGGGTTATCAATAGTGATTTTTCCAGAAGCACATCTCCAAAATTTTCTTCTTAGGGAATCTCTGGGTAGACTCAGGTTTATAATCTTTGGGTTATTACCTGTGTACTTTTACCACTTTACAGCATTGTCATAGGATTCTGAAAGTATTGTTCACCATTATTTCTGTTTTATGACTAAAAGGATAGGTAGCAATTATGAGAGTGTGCTGTGACTTTGAAATAATAGTCACACCCTTTTCCTAAGTGCAATGATTCTGTGCATAGGCCTCCCTCTCAGAAAAGTGTTTTAATTTCTCAGGAACTGAACACATCACTTCTAAGGAAGGGCTGGGCTTTGCAATAAAGATTTTTGACTTCTGCATGTTACCTTGCAAGGTAAATGATATATGGGATATCATTCCTGATTGAAATCACAAAACATTTATCTGACCACTGGATACAAAACTTAACATATTGTCAAGGAAATACATTATTAGGACAATAAATCATCCTAAAGCATTTTTTATAACTCCTAACCTTATCATGTTAACCAGGATTCTGTAGAAAGCAAAACAAAATAACACAAAACCTTCCTTCTAAATTTCTAGTAGGAAAAGTTCCAATCTATGGTTAGAGACATTTGGAAAGCCCTTGGTAAAAATACACACCTACTCAAATTTGAGAAAATTCAGAGAGCATCTTTCTTTAGAACTAGTTTAAACTGGTCAGCTCTCCAGAGGAATCTGTCACTGGAGTTTCATCAGCTGCTGCTTCATCTTGTATGTAGCAGCTCATCTTTCCACAGCTTAAAACTCTTGTGACAAGTCATATCTCTTGACACTGGGACCAAGTCTTCCTTCTGCTACTCTTCCTCAACCAATTGTATTTTCCAGTTGCCTCCTAGACATGCAAAAATTGGACAGCAGATAAGAAAGAGTAAAGAAGAATTAAGGCATTGAATTATGGTGTTGTCAAAGAATATTGAAAGTACCATGGACTGTTGGAAGAACAAATAAATTCATCTTGGATGATAGAATTCCTCTTGGAACCAAGAACAAGGAGACATTGGCTCACATAATTTGGACATCTAATCAGAAGAAACCAGTTCCTGGAATAGGACATCATGTTTGAGAGATTGGTAAAAGGTCAATGGAAAAGAGGAAGACCTTCATGGGATGGTTGATAATAATAGCTACTGCCATGGACTCAAACATGATGATAATGTAAGGGGAGCACAGGACCAGGCTGTGTTTCCCTCTGTTGTACATGGGGTTGCCACGAGTGAGAGCTGAAATGACAACATATAACGGGAACTATTGTCTTTCCTCTAAAGTAACACCCAGCAAACCCAATGCTCTTCCATGTGATGGCACTTCATGTAGGAGAGCTACATTTCGTTTGAAGCCAATACTTCTGACCAGCAAATTTGTTGACTAGCGCTGTAAGGGTGTAGAGCACATATCATATTTTCCCCTTTTGAATTTCTAGCAACATCACTGGTTGTACTAAATAAGGCTTTAGTCATAATCATTCCTTCCTGGATATGTAACTTTTCCCCTAAAAGAATAGTACAATGAGGTGAGGCGGATGCTCTGAAGTAAGGGGACGTAGGCAGGTATAACAGGTTTGACAGCCACCATTCTGAATTGAGCAAGGACAATTCCAGCCTTGCCCATGTCTGAAGGAATCGTAAGTATAAAATGATGCCTCATAATGGCAGCTTTGTGTTTGAGAAAACTCTTCTGTTATTCACTGGGGGGAAACCCATAGCAAAATGATTATGCTCTGAATTGCAAGAACAATCTTTTGCCACAGGGAATACTATAAAACAATGGAAGAGTCACAGTGATGAAGCACTTTAGAAACACACTCGAACGGCACAATACCATAGAATTCCTTTATTTGCCACAGAACTTTAATATCTTTTTGACACTGAATATATATTTTATTTATGTTTAGATAATTCTTTAACAAGACATCCATGATATTTTATTTCTATTTCTAAGCTTTGAAATTAATAATTTTATTGGGGAAACCCATTATACTTTAATATAATTAAATGCATAAATATACCTGAAAACCTAAAATGCTTAATGCCAATTCCACTTTTGATCTATCTGTCTTTGCAATGAGAAAAAACTTATACAGTATAAAAATTGAGTTACTAGTATGTGTATCATTTGTACATATTTGGATGATAGCAATATTTATTTAGTAACTATAATTGAAGGGAAAAATCTACCAAAGATCTAAGACAGGGCAAATAGGGAGCAATACCTGTGAGACGTTTCTGTGGTGTGTTAGTCCAGGTAGACCAGAGAAACAAATCCAAAGATGCTCATATGGATATAAGAAAGAGGTTTGTATACAAGAGCAATTGAATATTAAGAAAATATCCCAGCCCAGTCCAGGTCAAATCCATTAGCTCATATGTTTGATACTGATCTACAAAGTCCTTTTCAGACTCATGGATCACACACAATGATGCCAAATGCAGGATGATCACAGCCCTGTGGGTAGACAATCTTTGGATTCAGTGGTGATATAAGCATCTTCTCAGTACTGTCAGGAGTCTCCGTATGGCTTCTCCATTTTCAGGGTTCTGGCTGCATCAGGGTTGCTCCATGTGACTTCTGCTCAGGGACATCAGCAGGAAAAATAAAACAGATTTCTCAGGGCACAGGATCTATCAGAGTAGTGCCATATGTCTGATCAGTAGAGTGTATCCAAGGAGGAAATACAGAAGTTCCCAGAAGCCTCAGTTAAAGGTCATGCCCACTCAGAGGCCTCATTGGCTATGACCCAATTGACAGACTAGACTCCACCCCTTCACTCTTAATCCTTTCAAGATTCAAATTGATACCAGATTATGTAACTACCACAGGTGGTTACAGAGAAGTTACCACTGGATTTAGCAATTCTGGGTTTGGGAGATTATAAGACTGGCAAGAGCTCAGGGCAAAAATAGCTGTGATGGCCATACTATTATTGCCCAATCAATTCCCTATTCTTTATGTGCATAAATACAGCACTGTGGATATATGTCTTTGAAAGTATATATCATATTCTATTATTTTTGTGGAGTTTTCTCTAGATAGCCATCACCATTCCCTTAATTTCTACATTCCTCCTTAGAAGTACCATCTTCTTGATTGAAAACAATCATAAAACAGTTTGTAATTCATCAATGCCTAGCACAATGCAAAGTGTGTTATGATTTATATGGATAATTCATCCTATTCCAGTGCATGGATTTCAACTCATTTTTGACAAAGTAGAGTTACCCCATAAGGTTTCTAAGGCAATACTAATTGTGGGCATCAGAAAGAAGAAAGTTGCATCAGGACTGGAGGAATACTAATTAACAATCTGAGCCATGTAGATGACAAAACTTTGTTTGCTGAAAGTGAAGATGACTGGAAATACTTCCTGTTGAAGGTCAAAGATTCCAACCATCAGTATGGAATCCACTTCAACATAAAGAAACCAATATCTTTCAGAGCTGCATCAATATGCAATATTGAGATGAACAGAGGGTTGAAGTTGCCACTGCTTTCATTTTACTTGTATGCGTGATCAACACTCAGGGAGACAGCCATGGACAGATCTACTGCAAAAAGACAGCTAAAGTTAATATGTAAAGAAAGAACTCTGAGGACTAAGGTTTGCATGACTAGTCCCACCATATTTTCAATCCTCTCATAAGCACATGAGGATGATGCAAGATCAGTAACGTTAGTGTGTGTACATGTGCTCTACAGGGGTTGGAAAAGACTTATAGGGACCTAACAACGATAACCACAATCATTTTGCAAAAAGATCACTAGATTTTTTTTCTTTTACAGAATCATTACTGTGCAGAAATCACTGGATCTTCTATTAGCCATCAAGCTATTAAACATTGAAAAACTAGGTTCCTTTGTTGATAAAGATATGGGTGTAGTTATAAGTAAATATAGATTACATAAGTAGAAAGACTTATATAGGACATTAAAATTGAATACTAGAGAAATTTCTCAATTCTAAATACAATTCGAATCTGATATCCTTCACTGTTTGATACTTTCTAGTTAATTATTTTTATTATTACTCGGTTCTAGATAATATTTAGCCTAAATTCAAACATCACATAATTTATTTTATATCAGTACCTAGTACTTGCTTTTCTTAGCTCTCAATTTAATGTTACATTTTAACACCTTTGAATATGTTGCACTTCTAAGTGTTTGTAGTATGATTTTAGATTCTCTTTATGTAGGGAAATGGAAATGAGTAAGAAATCCGAGAAAGGAGAAAATAGAGGAAAGTAGAATATATTTTAAACCAGAATTTGTGAAACCGACAGTCTTTTAAATTCTCTTTTTCCATCTCATTGATATTCTTTGCATTCAAGCTACTGTCTATTAATTTATTTTTTTGCAGTACTGTCTTGTTGGGAGAGGTTGGCATTTAGACACATTTTCACTATGTTTCATCTGTTTTGCTATCAACACGATTTCAAAATAAAGTGCCACATATCTCTTTGCATTTTCAATTCACAAATGCTTTAAGTGTGTGCCGACTTGCTTGAGGATATTCATTGTACCTATCATTTTATATTAACTGCTACATTGTGGAATTAGGTAATTGTTTAAATTTATCATTTCAAAATAATACTAAAGCTTGAAATATTTTTGTGTTTAGACAAAAATTAGAAAAAGTGAAGCCTCAAAGTGTATTTGAGGAGTGCATTACCTGACCTCCCTGCCATCCAGCTGATTCTGACTGACAGTGGCCAGCCGCTGGGTGGAAGTGGCCCCGAGGGTTTTCAAGACTGGACTCTCTATAGGAGAAGAAAGCCTCATCTGTCGCTTGCAGTTTGGCTAGTGATTGTGAACTGTTGCCTTGGAGTTGGCGACCCCACACCTAACCTGTTATGCCACCAGGATTTCTTCGGTGGGAACAGTACCATAAATCATCTTTGTACTACTATAGTGAACCAGCACTTCTTTAGGGAAAAATGATTCCTGTATGTATCTGAACTATTGGAAAATAAGTGGCTTAATTTCTGGAATGGTGTACACTTACAGTCAGAATAGAAAATCTAGGCAAGTATTTTGTTTCGGGGGGTGTATCACTGCCCTCTGGTGGTTGTAGGTGCTACTCAGTGCTGCTCCGGAGAGCCGCCGCTGGATTTGAACCGCCAAGCGCACGGACCACAGTCCCGCACTCAATCACTTACGCCACCGGGGCTCAGCCCTAGGCAAGTATTTTAATGGTCATAAGTTAATGTTTTCAAAGTTTAATTGTCATGAGCCATACCATATAAAAATTGCAGAATTTAAAGTATTGACTGATCAAAAATTGTGAGGTGAAATTGTACTTTTGACAATAAAACAAAATGAAGATTCTTAAACAGTCATAAATAATGTACATCTCAATAGACACAAGGTCAATAGTTCCATCTATAAGGTTTGTTGGGAGCTTTTTTGTGGAGGCTATGAATAAAATATGTAGAATTATTTTTGTTATGTTGACGAAGAAGCTTTGAAATTTCTCATGGCATGACAGACCCTCCATCAGTGAGGGCATAAGCCCACTCTCCCTAATATGCACATGGTAGTCTCTTCATCACTTAAATCTCTTTTCAAATATTATCTCTTTAGAGTGACATTTTAAGATGATTTTCAGAAATATTTCCCTGTATATCATCTGTTCTCTATCCTACTATTCTGTTTCACTTTCTGCATATAACTCCCATCCTTAAAAAAATGTAACCAAAATAAAAAGAAGTGTGCCTTTTATTTGCTCTCTGCTTTTTTTTCTTTTCCCATTGCAGAGTCTGCAGCTAGGTATGTCTATGTGGCCTTGCCCTATCCAATAGTGGTTGTATGTTGAGGATTTCTAGAATTGATCTTTTTAAAAGAGGCAAAACCAAAGAACAGCTTTATTCTGAGTTGTCTGCAGCTAGAAAGCAAGGATGCCAATTCAAAAGGACTATGTTTGAATTTTTGATGGTGTGTGTGGAAAGAAGAAACAATAAAGAAAATAAAGCCTGAAGTTATCGTTATATTGCTTGAAAGCAATTGAAACTTTTTCCTGTGACTATTTCTGTCTGGTTAACATTGAACACCCTTACAATTTATTATTTTTTATGAAAGGCAACCCACCAATAAATAAGTACATTTACTTATTTATGTACTTATTATGTTGTTTATATTCCTTCCTTTAAACTGTGTGAAAATAGAAAGGGTGTGTGTTTATATTTTAGAGTGATATCCTCTGCATTTGTAAATGCCAAGTACACCAGAAATACTTAATGAATATTTACCGAGTGAATGAGTTGTAAATGCATGTAAATGATTGATTCTATTTTTCATATCTTTAGGACAAATGAGGATGTATAATGAAGAAGATAGGAAAGGATATAATGAGAACCCAATGCTGAGGGTGCTGGGGACTCTTCCCCATTAACAGAGAGTAAACAATGTAGCTTGTTTATTCCATCAATGATTTCTATAGACTTTTACACAGAAACAAATTCCACATCCATTGTTATAAATATATCATGAAAGCATGAATTTTGAACTGAGTAATTATTTATGGAATTAGAGGTATTATAAAAACCCTTACATTTCACTTGAATTTTAAACATATGGATTTTAATTATTTTTGCTTGGAATAAATAATTATCGTATTTAGCTTTCATTCAACTCTCAGCATTTCCTCTCAACTACATTGCACTAACCTTACCAGGCACTCTACACCCTCCTTGCCATTAATTTTAGCTCTCTTGTTGTTCCCTTGTCCTCGGTTTATTGACTCTCTGTTCTCTTTGCTTTGCCTTCTTATTTCCCATGGCTCTCTCGAACCATTGGTAAAATTTTTCACCAATCCATATGCATGTTTTCCTGATCGAGTTTGATGAGACAGCAAGCCATGCCCTCAGAGTCTGAAGTCTATTTTTAGGATTGCACAAGGCCTCCTTTGCTGCTCTTTAAAGCTCACCCTGGTGGGAGGGGGGTTAAAGGGGGCATGGAGATCAGACTGAGCACAATTCCCACACTGTATCTCCAGTGCTTTCCCCTGCATTGCTTTGGGTCAGTGAGGGGATGTCATGTCTAGTGGTAGGGCCAGCCCTGTGGTCCTCTCTGTGCCTTGGCTGCTTGGAGAGAGTGTCTCCCTGGGGGTGTGGTGGGCCAGGATAAGGTCTACTCTCTCTCTCTCTCTCTCTCTCTCTCTCTCTCTCTCTCTCTATCACTTGGTTTTCTCCAGTGAGTTTTGGGTAGACCCATCACTCTCCCCAGGCTGTATATTCAGTTCTGTGCTCTGTAAGTGGCGGTGGGGGTGAGGGTGAGGGAAGCACGTCCAATGTAGTTGGGATTGGGCCATCCCTGCAGAGGTCTCTGTTAGATCACTGTTTTGTGTCAGCATGTTGCCTTCAAGGTTTGGAGTACAATAAAAAATTAATTCTAATTTCATTAAATTTACATTTTGCAATAGAAATATGTGAACTACATGTGCTAGACTGGGTTCTCTAGAGAAACAAAGCCAGAGACTATGGAGGTAGAGGCAGATGAATCAAATATCAGCAGGTTGTGGCATATTGTTGCAAAATCTAATGAATACAATGGCAGAGTGCTGCCTCAAGCCCGAAGAACTGGAGGCCCATGGACCTCAGGTTATAATGTACTGTGGTTCATGTGCACCACTAGGTTTTTTTTAAAACTAAAGGCTTCTATGAGATTTCAATTTTCTTCACTCTCCTTTGCTGTACAATAAAAAAGAACAACAGTTGTTTCAGAGATGACCATTCTCAAGGTTTTCAGATCTCAGATGGTATTCAGATGTAGAATATTATATGTGTTTCCCTGGATGTATGATCCTTAACCTTCAAGTTGTTTCAGTGGTTCAGTAGTCTATGTACTTTTCTATTGTACCCCCTATATGCTCTGTCACATATTTGAATCTACCTGGAGCATTTGCAAATTTAGAAGTAGAAATATCCACAACCATACCTTAAACCAAAAACTCATTGCTAACAAGTTAATGCTGATTCATCGTGACCCACTAGCGATGATAGGTAGATGAGAGATAGATAGATGAGAGATAGATAGATAGATGATACATGTATATATAGATAGATGAATGACAGATAGACAGATAGATGCATCCTCATAAACCTTCCCTCATCTACTCAGCATACATATTTACCTATATATCTACTCAAAAGTTATTGCTTGTTTTTACTGCTCATGTAGGACTGTAGATATTGGAGTGTTCACTCTAATTGCTTTTTTCCTAACATGTTTCTCTGTGCCTTCATGCTTTGGTCACATTATGCTGACTTTCCCTGTATTTTGCATTGCATTTCCCCTCACCCTAATTAACACCTAAGGATTATATAATTAGTGATTTTTCGTCCCTCCTCTCATCTCAGGTGATCATCAAAGAAGGTTTCTTTCTGTGTGTAGACCTTTCTTAACTTTTTTTATACTAGTGGTCTCATACAATATTTGACATTTTGCAATTGGCTTATTTCACTCAGCGTAGCCTATAAATTAAATCATGTTGTGAGATGTTTCATGATTTTAGCGCTATTTTATCATTATTTATAATGGTATTTATCATATTTATGTATCACTGCTTATGATTATTTATTCACTGTTGGTGAATATTTAGATTGTTTCCATATTTTTAATTTAAAAATTATTTTTGCATGAGACAAGATTATCTGTATGTCATTTATGGTGCAGTTCTTATTTCTCTGGGACATATCCCTAAGAAAAACATTGCCAAATTGTATGATATTTTCTTTATAGATTTTTGAAGGAAGCACCATACTGTTTTGTATAGTGGTTGTGTCATTTTGCAGTCACACCAACAGTGTACAAGAGTTCAAATTCCCATTTGCCTGCATTTGCTGATCTCTATCTTTGTCTTTTAAAAAAATCTATTCAATTATTCCTGAGACAAGGTGTTATGTCATTATAGTTTTCAATTTCACTTCTTTAATGGATAATGTATTCCTAGGAGAGAAATGCATTGAAACTTATATTGATTATTTGCAACTTCTCATTTTTATTTCCCTTGTCAATTGGAGCCATGATTTTTTAATTTTATTCATTTTAATAGATCATTTTATTGGGGGTTCATACAACACTTATCATGATCAATTCATACATCAATTGTATGCAGTCCACATTTGCACACTCGTTGCCATCAACAGTCTACTGTTGCCATCATCCTCCTTCTACTTAGGGCCCCAGTATCATCTTCACATTTTTTAAAATAAGTAACTTCTTGTCTTCTTTATTCTTTCTAAGATTCTATGTTTCACTTTTTAAAACTTTTTTAAAGTGGATGAAGATTACAGAACAAATCATCATTTTATCTTCAGTAACTCGTTTGTTCTTTGTTTCATCATATTGTTAGCAATCCATTCACTGTCCCCTCACTCTTTCCACTTCCTCCCTGCATTTCTACTGTCCATTTTTCCTTCTTTCTTGGCCTTCCTGAATGTTGCTCCTCAGGAACTGCTGCTCTTTGAATCTTCAATGGTGGATTATGCTAAGTTGTTAGTGCCTTAATGGTGGTGCTATTGTTCTGTGTATGAACTTGTCTATTGTGAGACTGAAATTTGAGTGGCCAGGATGAGTTCAGTTCCAGACCTGAAGATTGAAGAAGGGTCAAATATTAAGAGTTCTCAAATATTAAGCTCTGACCAACCAGGACTTCTGGTTATTTATGCTGATTTTGAGATTTGTTCCACACCTTTCTCCCACTGGTTCTAATGTAATTTTTTTCAAAGCAGTTGGTTGTGATGGGTGAACATCATCTATTATTCTGATCTCAGAGTAATAAAGATTGATGTTGCTGTGGTCCTCTAATTTATTACATTGTTACCATAAGTCTTTCCATTTTCATCATTATTCTTGATCTGAACAGGAAGAGGCTAGCAGTTGCACCATAATTGGTTGTTCATGAGCTTTTAAGATTCCAGCCACCTATTCACCAATGTTGGATTGAGAGCATTTTCTATGCTAGTCATGATTATTCCCTCCCTTTAGTGATGTGGCTTCTTTGCAACTCTTTTTCTATTTATTCAAGTTTTAGGATGAAGATATTGATTTGGGCCCTCCTTAGTACCATGATGCTTTGCTTCTGATATCACAGGCTCTGACAAAAATGCTAAGTGAAATGTTAAGTAAGATACCACAATTGGAAAACTTGATCTATGTGAATTTTAATTCTGATCAAGGCAACTGAAAGTTATCAAGTTAAGCCAATATCCAAGTGGAACTGGAGAAAAAATCATATTACAAACTGCCTTTGGGTTCAGGCATGTCTAACAGCTGTTAACAGAAGTTTCAAAAAGGTTCATTTCTGACATTTTTGTTAGTACAAAGGAACTGAAAATCAACAAATGAAGACCTAACTTTATATTCAATTGAATAAATGCTAAAGATTAGTTTGAAGATGCAAGAAACTGTGAACTTCAGAGCTACTCTCTTATCACTTCATGTGATAATCTTTAGGGTTTGCTTTATGGAAAGGCTCCCCTCACTCTCTAAGTTGAGACATTCTTTGAAGCAATATATGATTACAAGGTTGAGGGGTATTTTGATGGTAAGCACATTTTTATGCCATTAGTATGCGAAGGGATGGATATTCTGTGAAATCATGCACTGTTTATTTTTATCTGGGCCAGTGAATCTAGCATTCTCATTATACACTCCAGATTTGCTAAATATAGGACCACAAAATTAGTGTGCTCATGGTGTGATAAATAATTATTAAAAAGATAAGCTAAATCATATATAGCAGACACTAAGGTCTGTAGAAATTTAATAGATGCGTTTGAGGGGAAGGTAGCCTATTGGGATATAAAAATTAACAGTAAATGTACCCACTTGTGTGAATGAGTTTAGCATCCATAATGAGCCATATATAGGTGTTTGTCTGATGAACTTAAAAAAGCAGAGTTAGTGAAACGCCTCTGAAGACCACCTGTCCTTGTGCTATATAAATATTCTTTTGAATGTAAGTATATGAAAAGCTATTGCATATAATTAAAGCATATATTTTAAAGAAGTAGAGTGAATTTAAAATCTGATGGGGGGGAAGTGCTATACTTAAGTAGTTGTGCAAAACGGCATCAGTTTGAAAAGTGCAGGACCTAGAGCCATTTGTGGCTTATACTTTGGGTCAGAATAGAGCTAGGTCATGTATGTATTGAACTTCTAATAAATCAGACTCCATCTCAGATGCTAGAAAAGTCAAAGACAAATAAATACACCAGTATAAAGTGAGCACAGTGATATAAGAAATAAAATATCACATGTTGAATTATATGATAGGTGAAAGAATTAAAGGACAAATACATCAGATGAGGCCATTTTCTTTGAAAAATAACAGATCAGATGGAATGTAACTTTTTATGCCTTTATAAAATGCAAGATTTTGAAAATTTAAAGGCTGAGACCAAATATATTCCAAAGAGAAAGAAAATAGGATGACAAATATAGAGACATGAAAAGTGTGTTCACTAAAAACTAACTCATGGCTGAGCCCCGGTGGCATAGTGGTTGAGTGCGGCACTGCAGCCCACGGGCTTGGCAGTTCAAATCCAGCGGCAGCTCTCTAGGAGCAAGACTGGGTAGCTCCCATGACCACCAGAGGGCAGTGATGCCCCCCCCCCAAAAAAAAACTAACTCATAGAGGTTTAGGGAATGGTTAGGGCATGGAAATAAATGAAAGAAGGAATGGATAGAGAGACTGAAAATAAGGTTAGAGCCAGTTCAATAATGCACATTTATTTAAACAAAGATTCTATGGATAAGTAGCTGGGGGATGTAAAAGTTCTATAAATGACCTGAGGCTATGCCAACATTCACACCCAAATGAGACCCACTAAAATCAAAATGTAAATGCAGGACTCTGACACTGCTTTCTTAAACCACCTTCAGAATATTCATCCTCCCATTCTTCTCTAAAGAGACCTCCAATCCAGAGGGTATACCCCCTACTGTTCACAAGTTATGCTTACAAACTATGTCTGTGGACTATTCCTGTTATCCCATGAGGGCACAAGATAATATGAAAAATACTATGTTTCTGAGAGCTTCTTTTCCTCTTCACATCTCTCCACAGGAAAACTACAGGTGTCCACCCCACAATCAGTTGCACAGGCACAATGCTATGGAGTGCTATGGGAGATGAAAGCCTAATGCCAGAACACAAGAGGTCACAAAAAATTCCCTGGGGAAATCGTTGCCTGGTGTATGTCTTAAAATGATACATAGGAGATGATATAGTAAAGATGAAGGAAAGGCCATTTCAGACTGAAATCCAGTTATTTACAGGGTATAGAATTTACTCCGTAAGGCACAAAGATCATTAGGATTTCTAAGTAGACAATTAAATTAAGCTAAGTATGAAGGTTAATATAAAGTTATTATTTAAGATATTGAAACAATTCCATTAACTTGACTCGAACAGATAGTGGAAGAGAAAAGAAAATGGATTTGAGGTCAAGCAATAAACAGAAACTGAGAGAGAATTTTATTTTAAAGTATTAGAAGAGAGAGGAGAGGGAAATAGACCAGATTTCTAAACATTTTCAGGGAATAAATCACAGGGCCAGGGGATTCCAGACCATCAATTTGCATCATTTAGTCCACAAAGTCAATGTTCTACATCTTATTTTGGTACATAGCTGTGTGAGCTTAAAAGCTTATGAGTACCCATTTAATGTGTGACCCTTGACCTCTCCCTTTTAGAAGCAAAGAAGGGTAAAGAAAATCAGCGACACAAGGGAACAATTAGTCCATTGGAATAATGGACCAGGCAATCGAGCATAAATGAGACAAGACTAGAATAACCAAATGGTACATGAAGACCTGTGGGGATCACTTTGACAGGAATCATACTAAGAGATCTTGAAGGACAGTAGCACAAAACATGTAGGAACACATTGCTTTTCTCTACTAGACATAAACAAGACAGAAAGCATGCCTGTGTAGTATCTAAATATGCAGACTTTAATTCATACACACATATATACATATATATTTATGTCAGCTTGGTTTCTTTCAAATGAGTTGTCCAAATGAAAATGAAGACAACTTTATATTTCTTTTCATCTCATGATTCTCATTTGCATTTTGTAATATGCCCCCAAAGTTCTCTAGAAGAAACTTTTGACTGGATCAAATGAGAAACAGAATCTTCTTCTGTAACTGAAGTCACAGGGGTGCCCCGATTCTAGGGAGTAACATTCCTGAGAAGCCATCAGCTTATTGTTATCCTGTGGACTATAGAGGGATTTCTAAGACCCATTGATGTGCACAAGAAGTTCAGTCATTGGAAATGAATCAGAGGGTTCCTCTGGACCTGGGAGCTCGTTGCTGTAACCAAAGTTTGTCATGGTTGGTGGACGTTGTCTGGAACTGTCGGGAAGAGTGAAGGAGGTGTCTTTCTGGCAACATCCTCACCACTGATTGCTATTTTGAACCCCTTGTTGCAGTCATTGTGTCAAGCTATCTTTTTGTTGTTGTTGGCAATCTACTTAACCAAGCCTCTCTTTTTCAAAGGACTGGTCTATCCAGAAAATATGACCTAAATTCACTATCTTTGCTTCCAAAGAGCATCCTGACTGTACATTCTTTCTTGAAGACAGATTTTTTTCTTTGGGTGGCCAATAAACCATTCAATATTGTTCATCAACACAGAATTCAAAACAGTAATTTTTTTCTTTAATTTTTAAGTTGTTGTCTCACTTTCCTAAGCATATGTGGCAGTGAAAATGCTCTTGGCTTGGGGCAAGAGTGAAGATTCGTCCTCAGAGTGAAGATTTTGTTCTTTAACCCTTTAAAGAATTCTTGTGTAGTTTCCCCCAGTATATTATGTCTTTCAATTTCTTATTTGCTGCTTCCATGAGTGTTGATTTATACCCATGTAAAATGAAATTCTTCATATATCATAATGTTGCCTATTGGTCCAGTATAAAGGTGTTTTGCTTTGTTTATATAGCGTTGTAATCCATATTGAAAGCTGTAATGTTTGATCTGTGTATTAGCTTCATCAGTAAATGTTCCAAGTCTTTTTTATTATTTTGTTCTAACTTTAAGCTGGCAAGGTTGCATCATCTGCTCACCCAGGCTGGCCAAAAAACCCTCCTTCAATTATGATGCCCTGTACATCTTCATATCACACAGCTTCTCAAATTACTTGCTCAAAAGATTGAGTAGGTCTGGTGAAAGGATACAGTTCTGACACACACACTTTGACAGCTTTCAATTCATGCAGTGTTCTTTGTTCTAATCTAGGCAAATGACTGCTTCCTGTTTTTGAGGACAGTTCCATAGGACAACAGTTAAATTTTTGACATTTCCTTTCTCCTCAATGTTTTCTACAGTTTACTATAATCCACAGAGTTGAACGCTTTTACATGTTCAATACAACATGGTGAATATCTTTCTGATAGCCCCTGATTTCAGCCAGGATGACCTTTTTTCTAGAGTCTCTTCTGTATCTAGTTTCAATTTCTGGCAACTCCTTGTCTATGTACTACTGCACAGCATTAGAATTATCTTCAGCAAAAATTAATCAAATGATGTTAAAATTGCTGGTCAGTAGCACTTCTGCATTATTTTTGGTGACCTTTCTTTGAAATGTGCACAAATATGAATCTGTTGCAGATAGTTGGCAGGTCTCTCAAATTTCTTAGCATAGCTAAATGAATATTTTTAGTATTTATTTTGTTGCAACATTTTAACTGGTGTCAGGCCAATTCCTAAAGCATTGTTTCTGTATAATGCCTTGAAAGTATCTTTATCTTCTTCCTTCAGTACCATGAGTTTGTGATCATGTTCTATGTCATTGTATGTTTGAATGTGGACAGGTTGTTTTTCATACAATGACTGTATTCTCTTCATCTTCTTTTCCTGCATTCTGCCTCCCTCATTCAAAGTTTTGCTCATAGAATCCTCAGTATTTTCACTTAAGCTATGGATATTTTCCTCTATACGTGTAGCTTGAGATATGCTGAGCATGTTTGAGTTAGTCTGGATAGACTAGAGGAACAAATTTAAGAGACACACATATAGATATAAGGAAAGGGTTTATATACAGAAGAAATGTGGCACTAAGAAGGCATCCCAATCCAGTCGAGTGCAAAGTCATAAGTCCAATATTAACCCATATGTCTGCAATCAGTCTATAATGCCTGCTTCTGACTCAGGAAGTCACAGGTCAGTGGGTGCAGAATTCTGGCACTGGCAGGGGTCTCCCCATGGTTCCTCGCTTCCAGGGCTCAGGTCCATCAACAGCATGCCACTTCAGCTTCAGAGGTCTGCCTTCATCAGGGCAAAGCCGAGTGGTCTCTCCGCTGGCTCCTCCAACTTCTCGGAGGCTGCATCTTGTCTTTTCCATGACTCATCATCTCTGAAACTAACTCCCAACAACTGGGGAAGATAGCTTCTCATCTTCACGAGAAAAATTCCGCTAAATTTCCCAGGAGTCTCAGGTGAAAGCCATGCCTACACAGAGGCCTCTTTGGCTACTCAATGGCTTTCTCCTGATTAACAGGCCAGACTCCAACCCTACATTTCAATTATAAGATTAACATAAACACATGACTGCCACAATGTTCTTTCCTTTTGTTTTCTAATAATAATTTTTACACATTTCTTTATAATGAATTACTTTGTCTTATTGAAGTGCCTTTTGAAATGTTCTGTTTAGCTCTTTGATTTTATCAATTATTTTATTCACTTTAGCTACTCTATATTCAAGAGAAATTTACTTGCACCCACTTTAGACTTTCATTGTTATTTCAATGGCCCTTTGTTACTGTCTTAAATAATGCTCTTGAAGATGTCACCACTCTACTCATTTGACCTCATTTTGAAAATGTGTCACCTTTAATCTGAACTTGCATACAGGTCATTGATGTCTGTTTTTTTCATCAGTCTTTGGCCTTGTTTTGGCTGAAAGTATTGAGTTTTTCCATTTTCTATTCCCACAAATATAGTCAGTTTGATTCTTGTGTATCCCAACTGGTTGAGTCTGTATATATGCTCACCATTTATGTTTTTTTTTAGTATTTACAACAAAAAAAGTACTTGGTCTTGCAAAATTATGCCATATGATTTTCATCCTTCGGGTCCGCAAGACCATATTTTTCAACTACTAATCTTTCCAGTTGGTTTACGACTACCACTTCCCAATTACATATATTTATCAATTCATCTTGATTGCATACTTGATCAATTTCAAGAAGTAGAACTGGATAGAATTCTTAAATTTCTTCATCAATGGATCTAGTGGTTGTTGTGTAAATATAACAGTTCTGATCTTCTCTGTAGATACACAGAAATTATTTTACCACAGAGTATGGCACTTCAAGTTAGATATTAAAATGTTCTTAATGAATGTTAGGCCATTCCTCTGAAGTTTGCCATTCCTAGTGTAGTAAACTGTGTGATTGTAATACTGAAAATTGTCAATGTCAATCCATTGCAACTAATTTCTAGGGTATCCAACGTTATATAATTTCAATAGTTCTAGATTTATACTTTGTAGATTTCATGTTCAGTATTTCCAAATATTTTAATTTTGTGCCATGTTCCTATAAATATAGTCAGTTTACTTACTGCATATTCCACCTGGCATCACCAATCATGTTGTTGAAATAAATAGGCAATTGCAGTGAATGAGTAGTTGGTCTTATAAAGCTGTCAGGTGATTGCCATCTTTGATCATTAGGACCATTGGCACATGATGGCATGGAAATCTTTGCTCCACTCACTGCAGTCAGCTCTTCTTTGAGAAGGCGGCTCTTCCCCATGCATATTTTGAGTTCCTTTCCACCCAAGGGATTCATATTCTGGCATGGTATTAAACACATTTGCCCTGCACTTATTAGATTTTCAGTGATAAATCCTTCAGAGTCAGTCAACAATTCCCTCTGTGCAGTATATCCTCAGTCTCGAAACCCTGTGGAAACCTGTTCACCAAAGACTACATGGTGTTTGAAATACCTAGGGTGCCGCTTCCAGCAACAAACCACCCACCACAGTGTGACAAACTGACATATGAGTAAGGCAGATGAGTTAATACTATTTAAGACATATGAAATACAAATTATATGTACTTGTAGTTTTGGACCTCTTATTAGAGACGATTTTACCACATCTGTATTACTAATTGCCATCTAGCTGGCCCCTAATAAATGTGATATCATGTACAATAGAATGAAATGCTGCTCCATCCTGTGCCATCCCTGTGACAGGTTGCAAATTGGATTACTCGTCAAAGGTAGACCTTAGGCCTTTCTTCTGACCCTATCTTTGTCTAGAAGCCTCATTAAACCCTATGTGGCATCACAGTAACACTGAAATTTTGCTGGCACAAGGATGATAGCTTCACACGAAGTGCAGGGATTGGTACCCAAAGTGAGGACCCCAGCATGGTAGGAAAAAATTCTACCCCTGAACTACTCCTGCCTTGCTATATCTCCAAAAGTAAAAACCCTTGCACCACAAAGCCGATTCTAACTTCCTGGCAAGCCTCTGAATGGCAGAATGGAATTGCCTTAACCGGCTTCCTTCAGTGCAATCTTTACAAATCAGTTCCACGTTGGTGGCAGTGGGCTCGTCTTTGACCGCCAGCACACCTGGTAGCAGGTTGAACTGAGAGACACACCTTGAAAGACAGATCTAGGCATCTGCTTTCAAAAGATGAGCATAACATGTTTTATTTACCCATTTATTAGTCAATGGTCATCTATTTTGTTCCAAATAGTGCTATGAAAATTTGTATGCAAGTTTGTGTGCATGTGTACATCTGTTTGCAAGTCTATTAAAACAGGTACTTAAGGGCAAAAAAAAGATTATGCATAGAAAATCTGACAGAGCATTTAAGATGGAAACTAGCAAAGTTTTTCTACTAAGGCACCCCTGGTTCTGTTTGAATTCCCAGCTTTTAAGTTGGTACTCACTAAGTTGGTACTAACAAATTGGCACCTAACAATTTTCACCACCCAGGACCTCTTGTCATATCCTTGAATTCGTCCAAACTCAAACCCACCACCACAGCAAGGCTCAAAGCAGCCCTATGATTAGCCACCCACTACCCCATAGTGCACCTGAAACTCCAGCATGTCTTTTAATTTAAAAAATATAAACTCACTGCATCCGAGTTGATTTCAATTCATAGCAACCAATTGAACTGGTGATTTTCCCAACTGTAACCTTTTATTGAGGCCTCATCTTTCTCCCATGGAGTAGCTGGTGTTTTCAAACTGTTGATCTTGCAGTTAGAAGCCCAAAGTGTAACCAATACATCACCAGGGCTCCTTAACATTTACTTAAACTATCTCTCTGAAGCCAGAGTTTACATCTCAAAACAAATAAGAACTGGGAGAAACATTGCAGATTGTTTAAGCCAATCAATTCATTTAATGACAAGTAACTGAGTCTTGAGCCTCCTGAGCGTATTGAGTAAATTCATGGATGCTCTCTAAGTAAAACAACTGTGTCTAATACCTTCAAGGGAATGAATATTAAATTTTACAATTTATCAAGTTGCCTATGAAAGGAAGTAAGGCTGCAAAAACATGTGCTTCCCAGGCCTGATACATTTGCTTCTTTTTCAACTACTGTTTTAGATTTGGGAACCATGAACATTGCCAGCTGGACAGAACCAAGTGAAGGGTAAAAGAGGGTGAAAATCTTGATACCAAAGGGGACACACAGGAAGGTTAAGGGCAAATGAGACCCATGGGTGAGACAGATATAGTGAACAGATTTGGGTGAGCAAAGACAGGATGTTCACATATACCCCTACAATGACTAAATAGAACCTTAGGTAAAGTGGTCTGGGGAAAAGGCACTGGATGAAACCTGGAATAAAGGGGTGCACTTGGAAATCGGAGGTAAAATATAGAAAGCCAGCCAACAGCAGAGAACTTTCAAGAAAGTCAGTCTATTGTGGAAGGTCCACTTTTTGCTGGAAAAAAAAAAGCAAGCCACATAGCTTCTCTCTCTCTACTGTGTCTTCCAATTTTCTGGAGACTTGACAACAAAATACTCACTTGATCCAGTAAAACCTTTTTTTGTTGTTTGTTTGTTTAGTTTTTCCAAGTCTAGTTTTGTTCTTGTGAGCAAAACAAGAACTGAGAGAAGAGAGACTCAAAACTTGAGTCCACACTACATAATTAAACGTTACCTTCCTCATGAAACTTTTACAGAAAATAAGCTCTATTACAATGCTTATTATGTACCAAGCACATGAAGTCCATCTAGATGTTTGGGCACACTTTATTCTCCCCATAAGCAATTATACAATTATGCATAGATGTTTTGAGTTTGAAAGAAGCTGAGTCAAAGGAATATAAAAAGTAATCCAAAAATCAAACCTATCAGCAAGTTCTCCATGGGAATAATATCAGATGGTTGGAGTTCCAAGATTTTATTGATGAGTAGACCTATGACCTCTCAGCCCATCATTACAAGGTTGGCGGTGGATTCTGAACGTGATTTCAAATGATTTTAACTCTGTCGATCTTCCTTGGACAATACTCAGCCTTTATGAATAAACTGTTCCCTTCACACTGATTTTGCCATTTTGAATAAAGTTGGGACTTGTAAAGAGTAAACATTAGTTATTTGGTAAAACTATATGCTTTACTCATAATTTAGAGGACAAATTTCAAAGAGTATGAGAATATTAAGAAAATTTCTTGACAACAGGGAAGTGGGTGAAACAAGCTATCTGACAGTGTATGCTATTATAATTTATAAATTATCAAGGTTTCATGAGAGAGGGAGAGTAGGGAAGGAGGGGGAAATGAGGGGCTAACACCAAGGGCTTAAGTAGAAAGAAAATGTTTTGAGAATGATGATGGCAACAAATGTGCTTGGCATATAAGAGTTATATGTATGGATTGTGATAAGAGTTGTATGAGCCCCAATGAAATGATATAAAAGAAGCAAGCAAACAAAAAAGAAAAGAAAATTTCTCATCATTTTATTGAAGTAGGCTATTCTACTTAAAAATGGAGAAACTTCTGTGGTTAGTCTGGGTCTTTTCTGCAAATACCAAATGATTTTATAGACAATCCTAAAATGAATAGGTTTATCATTTCTGTCTTCAAAGAGTGATTAGAAATAATAAAAGTATGACAAAGATTATGAATAATCCTCTCCAATTCCAAAAATAATTACTGAAATGCAAGGTTTTTCCTTTCTTGGTTGAAGTACACTTGACATATCTCCCCATCTGACAGTTGCTATCCCAGAGGTGACCCCAGAGGTACAACAGCCCCACCAACAAGGTCACTCCCCCTGTCCGTTCCAGGCCATCCTGTACCTCCTGCCAGCAGAGGCTTTGCAGGAACGTCTCCACAGTAGAGGGAGGAGCAGGACACTCTGCTTTAGGAACTGTGTGTCCCCATGTGACTCAACCCTGTGGCCTCTCTCCCCAGCACCCACCTGCACCAGTTTGTGGGTCTCTCTCACGTCCACAAACACCAGGGAAGAGTGGACAAGCTTTGGGATGGAATTCAAATTTGAGATAATATTCCAGAACATGACAATTTAACTATATTTGAATAAATGTAGATTGTTGTTCCATACTTAAAAAAAAATCCCCTAAAAATAAGTCCTAGAATGTCTTCTTGAGGAAAGATAAATATAAGTCCCTGTCTTATTTTCAGGGAAATACGGTACTACAAAACTAAATTGTGATTCAAACCCACCAGTTGAGACCCACTCCTAGCAAGCCTATGTAGGGTTTCAGCCTCTTTCTCCTGCAAAGTGAGTTTGAATGGTGAGTTGTTCACTTGTAGTTAATAGCTGAACTCTTCAGCACCACCTGGGATCTGCATTATAGATGTCTTCCATATTTATTAAAAACATATCGTGTGATTCAATCTTATGAGGCCGATATGCATATTTTATGCAGTATTCTATCAAAAACTTGTTAAATAAGAAATTAAAAATCAATTAGCACAGTTGTTGAGCAAATGTTAGCATTTCTACCCCTGCAATGTTTATAGCAAGGGAAATGTTTTGTAAAGGATTTGAGTGATCCATGAATTCTAAATGCAACAATAGATTATTCTTGATGTAGTAGCTTATATTACCTGTAGCTGCTACAAGACTTGTGTCCTCTATTCTTGTATAGTTGTCATTTACATTCTCAGCCTTATAGACGTGTGCTTGGTGACTTACCCCAATAGGTCTGCTAGATGAGTGACTTCAAGCCTCCTTTCTATGCCTTCAGTGCATGTTTTCATCTCTCTCAAATATTTCATTCTATTTTTGGAAAAAGCATATCACTCTTACAATTTGAATTCCTCTGTGAAATCTGCCTGTTTTGCTTGAGGTAAATTCTATGTGTATATTATTACCTGCTGGAATTACCCTACTGTATGTTTTAAATGCACCATTCTTCACTTAACCACACTAACTTTATACTTGATGTTCCCCAGACCCACTTACTCCTTGTTTTCTCAGTTTTGTGACAAGGACCATCTTCTTTCCATTCTTTCCTTCAACTCAGAGTGCCTCTTGCCAATATGACTCATTCGTTAGTAAATTATATTCTGAATCATGGTATTTTTAACTACGTGATATTCTTGTTTAGTATTAAAAAATTGTTTGGAAAATGTTGTCCAGAGTGACCAAACAAAATCATTTTATGCATAAAAAGTACTTGAGAATCATCAACCCTGTGAAAAACAGTACCCTCGTTTCTATTTAGCAGACATTTTCACTTACGGCATACTTCTCTCTTTAGAGCAGTGGCTCTCAACCTTCCTATTGTTGCTACCTTTTGATATTGTGGTGACTCCCCAAGCAATAAAATTATTCTCATTGCTACTTCATAACTGTGTTTGTGCTACTGTTATGAATTGTGTGCCCAAAGGGCTCATGACCCACAGCTTGAGATCCACTGATTTAAAGTAATAGTTACCTGAGTATCCCAAAAGTTTCTAAGTCATTCCCACTCACTAGTACTCATAAATGTTTTTTGACTCCATGAAAAAATAATACGAACAGAAAAATGTGGACGATAAATAGTAATTTTATTCTTCCTGTGGCAGTCATGTACTTATGTTAATTTTATGATTAAAATGTAGGGATGGAGTCTAGCCTGTTAATCTGGAGATAGCCATTGAGTAGCCAATGAGGCCTCTATGTGGGCATGGCTTTCTCTTGAGACTTCTGAGAAATCTCATGATATTTCCCTCGTGAAGATGAGAAGCTATCTTCCCCAGTTGTTGGGAGTTAGTCTCAGAGGCGATGAGTCATGGAAAAGACAAGGTGGCAGCATCCAAGAAGCTGGAGGAACCAGCGGAGAGACCACATGGCTTTGCCCTGATGGAGCCAGACCTCTGAAGCTGAAGTGGCATGCTGTTGATGGACCCTGAGCCCTGGAAGTGAGGAGCCATGGAGGGACCCCTGCCAGCACAAGAATTCTGCACCCACTGACCTGTGACTTCGTGAGTCGGAAGGAGACTTTGTAGACTGATTTCAGGCATATGGGCTTATATCGGACTTATGACTTTGTACTGGACTGAATTGGGATGCTTTCTTAGTGTCACATTCCTTTTGTATATAAACCCTTTCCTTATATCGATATGTGTGTCTATGAAACTTGTTCCTCTAGTCTACCTGGACTAACACACTTCCAAAACATTATTTATTATATTAAGGGAAATCTGTATTTTAGACAATTTAATCTCAAATTAAAGTACCTTTTCATTTTTAAAATGTAGTTTCCTAGTGTCTGTTTGGTGATCTCCAAATAATTAATGTTAGTGAATTTTGTGGCTGAGAAAATAAATATACATTTTACTACACTACATAGTTCTCTCCAAATTTGGTATCTTGAGTCATTTAGTGTATTGCTACTAATTGCATTTGTGTATTGCTACTAATTTAAGTAAATTTTCTTCCAACACCAAAACCAAATGTACTGCTCATAGAGTTTCCTAGAGTGTCAATTCTTGCTGCTCTCTCAGGCAGAGCAGCTGGTGAGTTTGAACCGCTGACCTTAGTCACTGGGTTAGTCACTACCATAGACCACTACTCCACCAGAGTGACCTCCAAATTAGTTTAAGAGGCATTCAAAAAGAGGAATTCACTTTTTGGAGTAATTTTCAACATTAATGTGGGTAGAACTGAACTAGTATTATAATTCTTAAAGTAGTTAAAAATAGTTTTAAAGAAAAAAGTCTCTATTCCAGAATAACTATAAGGTGTCCCTATATAATAAGTGAGTTATTTATTATAAACTTAAGTCAATTATTATTTTCTGTAAAGAAAAAGAAGAAACATTAAACTGATAGTAAAATTGAGAATATTTTAGAATGCTTTGGTTATTTCATTGTTTAGGTGTTGGAAAAAGAAACACCTCTTATGCTTTTAAGCCCACTTAGAGAGCCCTGGTAGTGGAGAAAGAGGGAGCAGTTTTGCCCCCATATAGATCTATAGTCATAGAAAACCTACATAGGATCTTTATGAGTCACATAGGTGGGGTTGTGCATCATTTATTTACTCTTAGATATTAATTTACTAATCCTAAACCAAAAAAAATTACTAGGGAGTCATAAACAAAGAACAATGATTTCTCTCCATATTACATTGGCCTTGGAGGTGTGAAATAATAAATGTATGCATTGAATTAGTGAAACTGGATGTGGAGGAATTATCTCCTCGATTTACTATTATATTGACATACAATTCTGGAAGTGATCCTATCGTAAAGGAGGGAGTCACACATCTCTCTCCCACGTCTAAAGAACACAGACTCGCTGAAGTGCATGGTGCGCAGGGGCTGAATCACTAAGGGCTGCAATCCTGCTTGGCAGCTCTCAAGCTTGCTTACTCTATCAATAACCATTTCCATTGGGTTGATTCCAACTCACAGTGACCCATGTGTGTGACTGGTGAACTGTACTTCATTATGCTAATTTTTCAGAGGGAGATCACCAGATCTCTCATCTGAGCCATCTCTGGGTAAACCACAACTACCAACTGTTAGGTTCACAGCCGAATATGTTCTGAATCTGTTTGCTATCTGCTCCACCAACTAACATCTTGATGAGGCTAGAGGAAATGCCTGAAAGATTAGGAAAACATTGACAAAGAAAACAGTAATAATCCAACTTTACACACTTTAAACATTGATGTATGTGATTTTCTTTGAGCAAACATATGAGCAACTGATAACTCTATGTCCAATATTAAGACTGAAAAAAGTGTGTGCCTTAGGGGGACAGATTAATCTTTTAAAGGCCTAGCAGAAATATCAGAATTCATAACCACTGACTGTAAACTCCAGGTTCTTTCTAGGATGGCAAGCTGCTCCCTCAGGTAAGTGAGTATCCTCAGCAGGGATCATCCATACATCCTTGATTCAACTAACCAAGTTGCTTCCACGATTCATTGCTTCCTGTGGACTCTGTCACTTTGCCTGCTTTACTTCTACCTGTAGTTAGACTGGGCAGTGGTCTATGTTTATGGTTCAGTACCATTCTCCCTCACTGTAGCTCCCTATTCAGTAACTTGTGATGGCCTTACTTCGATCTTATTTACTTCTAATTAGGTTAATATTAACAATGGAAGCAATTATCTTGAAGACTTGTCAACCTTTTTCTTGCACTGCCAAAAGCATTGGCTGATGATACAAAAATGTCTTTAGCTTCCAAAGCTGTTATCCTAATTTGGCAGTCCCATCCAATTTCAATTACATACCCGTTAACGTACCTCTTTGCTGATTTTTAACCAAGAAGTGTCACAACAGTTGTGAGACTGGTTCAGAACCCAGCAGGATTTTGTTCTTTTTTGCATGAGGTCACGAGGAGCAGGACCCAGCTCAATGGGCAGCCCCTACCAACAAGGTTACTTTACCACCTGAGCATAATAATGTGGTGGTGAAGGATACTTTGAACAGATGTACAAGAATTTTGGAATGATAATCTATTCCTAAATCAGTATTTTTGTTCTGCAAATTCTGACTAGATCTTCTATTTAATGTATTTAATTAACTGTGGTACTATCTTATTCTATTGATTTGGTTCTTGCAATGTGTTTCTTTAATATCATAACCTTTTATACTAAGCAATGTGACATTTTAATTAATATTACTCATAGAGCATTTGTTTTCCTATTAGATGAACTCATCTGCTGTTTTTTTAATGCACTGTGATCCCCTGTGGTTAGATAGATAGTCTGAATTCTATCATCACTTCTATTGAAAAAACTCTCTGTGGATGCTTCAAGGGAGACTCTCATTCTCATAAACAAAATAACACCTTAAAAATTAGACTTGAGTTACCAATGGTTAAATTAATGAATCAATATTATTTTGGATTTTTACAAATAGATTTCAATTAAGAAGCTTTTTCCAAATTGGAATCTATTTATTCTTACTTCATTTATACTGTGGCAGTACAGTTTGGCCTAAATGTATACAGAAACTCAGAATCTTGACAACTTAGTGGCACCACTAACCTTCTCCATACAGTCATTGTTATAAGATAATATTGTCTAATCTTTTCAGTTTGAAGCTAGGGAATCTGACTCATGGCAATATTGGGTGATTTTGCAAAATGCCAACACCAGTTGGGGAAATCGTAATATCTAAGTCTTGTACTTCTCTTTACATTTTCATTTTTTCTGCTTTCTACTTAGTCCTTCTATTTACAAAATTAAGCATTCATATCATCTACTTTTTTTCTTGTGTGTGATGTTAATTAAGTGTATGTGTTGAAATAGATATAAAGGAAAAATTATATTACTAATTTAGGAATCATAATTGTATTAACTATATTTTTTCAATGAAGAAAAGCTCAATGGGTCTTTTGCTTTATCATTGTCCTTTACCACACCACCTTCCCTAAGATGGAAAGCAAGCATTAGCATGATAGAAAAATATAGGTGTTTTAGTCGGGAAAGATTGTGGGGAAAGAAAGGTATTTGATGACACTAAAAGGTAACTGGAAAATATAGGCATGGCATCAAACAGAATGTTTATTTTGGTCATTGCCCATCAGGAAAATGAAACTCCTCAAAAAGTAACCACTGATTTTATCTCAGAAGATTAACTGAAAAGATTACAGAACCCTGAGTTGGGAGATTGCAATTTACCAACTGTGTGATTTTGAGATGGGAGTATAATTTACATGAATTTATTTCTACTTAACAATAATTGGCTACAAAATTAAATCAGCTGGTGGACATAGAATTGATCTATAATCTACAAAGCACTATGAAGCCATGTTTTTAGTTGCTATCAGTTGCCATAAAATTGGCTGTGAGCTTCATGGTAAACTTATGTGCAATGTAACAAAATATTTCCTGGTTTTGTAACGTCTTCACAATGGCTGGCATGTTTATTGTTACAGCTATAGTGCCATGCCTTCTGACCCTGGGAGCTCATTTTCCAGCACTATCTCTGACAGTATTTTATTGTGATCCATAGAGTTCTCATTGGTTGCTTTTTGAAAGTAGATCACCAACCCTATCTACACAGTTGGTCTTAATCAGGATGCGCTACTGAAATCTATCCACTACGAGTGACAGTGATGGTATTTGAAACCACAGTAGTGCAGCTCCTGACCCCGTAGCAACATGTAAGCCAGTGAAGTTCAGCAAACTGTTAAAAGAGATAATTCTAGGAAGACAGAACTGAACTTTAAATTATACCTACTTTAGTTTAGAATTTAAAAACAGGACAAAGTTTTCATTGAGTTAATATGATCAAACTGATCACCAAGAAGTATGACATGTGACTTGAACTAGTAACTAAAATTGGGGATATATAAAAATGACATTTCAGCAACAGAATGTGTTCAATTGGCTGAAACCCAACTCAAACAGTTAAATAATTAAAAGGCATTATTCATAAGAATCAAAGTTATCAGAGTTAGCACAGTTAAGGCCTATTTTTACTTTGTATGTGCTTCCCTAAAATTGCTTTTACTATTTTTGTATGAGACTGCTTCAAATTCTGACCAGTTTAATGACAGTAAACTGGTTTCATCAGCTCCAGGTTACATATGTCTACCAACAGTAGATGGACATCTTAATAAAATTCTGAAGATGGTATATCCATAAGAAGACAAACAAGAAGGCGAGGAAGCTCTGAAATGTACTTACAAGAAGCAATTACCAAAAAAATCTGAACCATTTGCTTAAAAAAGAAAGAAATGAGAGTTTATGAGTGCAAGGTTTTAAGTATCTTAATGAAGTGACTTGTTTTACATTGTTACTGAATGAGAAAAAAAGGAAGAGTTATAGAAAACCACAAAATAGCTCTATATAAGGAACAATTTTCTGAACGTCAACATTTACCCTGCCCCCTTACAAAAAGTGTCCACCTATGCTAGATAGAGTCAGAATCTCCTCATAATGTGAACACAAAATCAAACTTTTTGCAGTCAATTCTGACTTAAGGGACCCTATGCTACAAAGTAGAACCATACTATAGTGTTTCCAAGATTGTAATATATATATATATGTATATATGTATATATATATATATATTTAGATGAATGTGTTAGTGACTAAAGACTAAGTCCATTTCAGTTTTATCTTTACTGGTGTTATTTTTAAGCCATTCAAACCACTATTCAGATTTGAGCAATGAGGAATTAAAAAATTGGGGGGAGGGTATTTCAAATGTTTAATTACAATGACTACATTAGTGTTTTGTTTGACTAGCCTCTATATTTAATAATATTGCTGCATTCTGTCAGTATCACAATTGATTGAACAAGAGATTGCATCTATGAAATTTATTTTTTAATAAATAAATCATTTTATTGGGATTGACAACTCTTATCACAATCAGTACATATATCAATTATATTCAGTCCACGTTTGTTGCCATCATCATTCTCAAAACATCCTCTTTCTACTTAAGTCCCCTGTATCAGCTCCACATATTTACCCTCCCTCCCCACTATCTCTCCCTTATGAATCTTTAATAATTTATAAATTAACATTATTTTGTCATACTGTACACTGTTCGATGTGTCCCTTCACCCACTTCCCTGTTGTCCATCCCCCAGGGAGGAGGTTATATGTAGATCCCTGCAATCAGTAGCCCCCTTTCTACTCCACCTTCTCTCCACCCTCCCAGTATTACCACTCAGTGTAGTAATAGTGGAATGTCCAATTTTTCTCTAGTTCTTAGATGCTTCCTTCCACCCACAATCATGATTCCTATTCTACCTTACAAATGCAGCTAGATCAGGGGATGTACACTGGAAACAGAAACATGGGGGATTCAGGAGACATGATCCCTTCAGGACCAGTGATGAGAGTGGTGGGTTTTAAAAATTTTAATGAAACATTACACACACACACACACACACACAAAGGGTGTATACCTAAAAATAAACACTATTTTTTTATCCTAAGCTATGTAGTTATTTTTTTTTACAAAACCACCTTAGCACCTCCAAAGTACTCTCCATTACACTTAAAACCTTTGTCAAATCTGCAATTCCATTCTTGGATACCTTTTTCAAACTCATCTGTTTGGATGGCTGGCAGCAACTCCCTCATTTTGTTTTGTTCTGTTTTTGTTACCTCTTCTGTGTTGCCAAATTGCTGGGTTTTTTTCACGTCCCTCTTCATTCACAGAAACAAACAAACAAAAAGTGCACAGAGTGCGATCAGGTGAATAAGGTGCATGGGGCTTCGAGAGGAGCACTAAGACAGTTGTATGGGCAGCTGCATTTTCATGGTGGCAAAACCAGTCTCCCATCTGCCACAGATCAGGTCTTTTTTGTCACACCTCATTAGCCAATCTTCTGAGCCAGTGAAATGAATGCCAGATGCACTACAGGTTAACATTTTTGTCCATTCAGGAAGTTGACGGATCCAGAACAAGGTTTGTCATCAATTGATAATTCATTTTTTTTTTGGAAACCATGAGAAACCACTCATACAATTGAGTTTTCCCCAGAATGCTGTCCTGGAAAGCTGTGCTCAACATCACAACAATTTCTGTGGCATTGTCCCCCCAAGAAGACAGAAGTTCACTGCTTCATGCTGTTCCCTTAAATTGGTCATCACCAAAAAAGAAAAAAAAAACAAGATTCAAGCAAAATTGCTTTTATGGAAAATTACACTGTTACTAGAGTGACCCTTCCCAAGTCACTCCACTGGTTGCATAGCAGAGACAGTTGCTTGATGCTCGTCTATTGGGAAAAATGTGTACTCAGAAAGTTCCTGTCCACCCAGCACAATTTGTGTTTTGGCAAGGTAACCCTTTGTATAATACATCCCATCTCAAGAAATCTTTACATAACATTTATTGTATGATATAAAACTATTCTGTATGGAAGCCAACTGCCTCATCTTTCTCTCATGTAACAGGTGGTGAGTTCAAACCATCAATGTTTTGGTTAGTGATGAAATGCTTAAGAAAGCTTCTAACAGAGACATAGGGGAAGCGAATTGTACATTGGTAAAAATATTGAATTAGAATAGTTTCCAATATTATACCTTTAGCTAGCATATTTTGAGACTTTAGCTGCTATTTGTATGAATAATTTGTCAAAGTTTGACCTTCTGGAATCATTATTAAATCTATCTAAGCATGTCTTGTATAATCATCGGACTGTAAAATGTCATCGGTCTTTCTTATTGGTGAAGGACTACTACTGACTTGCAGAGATGCAACTGGCACAAAGATACACGTGTCTCTGGACATCCTGCAGGTGCTGGCCACTTTGATTTGGGAGAAGCAAAACTTGAGGAACTTTCCTAGAGAAGCTATTTTAAATTCCTCATTTTAAGAAACTGTGTAAACTTAGTACATTGGATGTTATTTCTCTCAATGATTGTTCAATGTTTACTTTTGTAACATGGAAGAAGATACTATAACAGCTGAAAGCAAGAAATGGAAAACTAGGAAGATACTATATCAAAATATTGCTACAAAATCCCAACAACTTTAATTTTAAAAAAGCATTAAAATGCAAAGCCATTTTTCCTTCATTGAAAACTATACTCTTCTGAAGATGGTATTTTCATCATTCTGAACTTCCCCCAAGAATTTTATGCTCTCTGATTTGCACCATGCCAAAAGTTTTTGCATAATCTGATGACCATGTTCTTTTATTACATTCTGCATGTTGGGAACAAAAAGAGGCAAAAAATCAGGGCTATAGTGTAGATGGGATGAAACTTCTCCAGAAAATTCTTCTTGGACAATCCTTGGTATGCTAAATAAATTCATAGGTGCATTATGACAGAAGAAAATTCTTGAGTGAACTTTTCTACCTCAAAAGGGAAAAGTGCATAGCATTGCTGAAAAAAATATCTAATGCCATCTTTTATTCTGTTTTATTTTACTTATAAAGATGCCTCTCAATACTTTTTGAATTCTTTAGTTTTATTTTTTGAGTGATTTGACAGGAAAAATAAATCCATTAGTTAATTACTGATTGATGTTTTGCATTTATGACAATAGTAAGAATCTACTACCTTACTATTTAGTTTTGCATTATCTTTTCACATTCACTAGTAACAAATATCAAGGTACAAGGTAAGAGAAATGCCAACTGTGAATGTGGGTCATATTGTCCACATGTCTGGACCATGAGTCTCAGTGGTTTAGCAGTTAACTAATGATGTAATTTGGTAGTTATGTAATAATGCAGTCACTCTCCATTATGTCATCTGAGGTGACCATCTTCTATTTTTATATAATGTCAGTTTTCACACAAATATTTCATCTGTGGAATGTGATCTTGTTGATGAGTGAGAAGCGAGATTGTGGTAGCTTTAGATTTTGAAATTCAGGAAACTGAAAAAGGACCACAATGAGTCTACCTAAGTCCAACTCTAGCATCAGTAGACATCAGCTAGTGACCCCAGGTTTGTGTAAATTCCCATTAAAAAGTAACTAGAGGTTCTGAGGTAGGAGTGGTTTTATACATTCTAATTATTCCCTGTCTTCTGCCTAAACCTGGAGTTTCTTTGAGCTATTGTTTTATTGGACCATCAACCACTTATGAATCTCTTGAGACCTCTGAAATATCTTTTGTTTAAACAATCAACAGTGAATTATTATGTTTAAAATATTTAAAAATACAACGTGCCACATGCACTGCTGAGAGTGCAATAATTTCTTAGCCTTCTTAGATTAGGTCAAAATTTCAGGGGATATTGAAGCACTACGATATGCCAGGATAATCCAAATGATGAAGTCCTCAACTGGTATCCAAAAGGTTAGTAGTTCAACCCCATCCAGAAGGACTTCCTAAGGTAGGATTTGTGATCTGTTCCCAGAAGATGACAACTTTGAAAATCTTGTGGAATGATTCTGCCTGGCTTCCAGGGAGTAACCATGGTAACAATAATGTGAGGGCAACTAACATCAATAGCAAAGATGTACAGAAAAAGGTGGAAAGAGAAAGAAGAAAGTTATAAGTCATGCGTGCTCACCTGTGCATTTTTAGCCTTTAAAATGTGGCTTATAGGAGAGCATATTTGAGAATGTTCACCCTACATGCCTTCTATTCTGCTATGGGACTGCTTATATCCCACTCTATTCAATTCTGAGCCAAGTGTATGTGGAGATGGAAAAGGCAGCTGCCCACACAGTGAAATTTGAAAAGCCTCAACAGGCCCTCCTACCAGTCTGTTGCAGTGTCTGGAACATCAAACACTGTAGTCATTCATCTGAATGAGAGACAGTGTCCTTATGAGACCTTTTCTAATAGGAAAAGGGAGCAATGTGGTTATCTATGACAGCTATATTTCACTTAAATATACTCTAGTTGCAGGTATAAAATCACACTTCAAAATTGCTTAAGCTAATTTATTAGAATGGAATTGAGGTATCTTTCAATCAAAGGAAAAATGAACCACACATATGCAAAAAAAATCAGGAGACCATCAAGAATAAAATTGTCAGAAACAAGTAAGTATTAGTCTTTCTCTGTGGGGCTACATTGCCTCTGGTCTGTGATTCCTTCGTATACTTCCATTTCTTCCCTAGGCAAACCAGTTTTTCATGATTCTGTGAACATGTGAGTGGACATAATGTCAGCCTCTGCTCCCAAATTCAGATCAAATGAACAGGTCATCATCAAGAAACAGACCATCTCTGTCCTAAGCACATTCTGTCATACTGAATATAGTTGACTTGGTATCGTGACATTGATTAAATAACCTATCCTTGGCTTAACCACCTATTTCCAGGAGTGTAGGAACAAACTTCATATGATCAAAGTTTATACTATTTTGAAGCAGTTTGTAGAGAAATTGTGGTGATTTATTATTGTGTAGATACTTCAAGAACATCTATAGTGAATCCATAAAGTCAGCTAAAAGTGGTGAGGAACTTACATTAGAGAAATATGACATGAATGAAGAAGAGATTGCATTTTTGTGGGTGTATAAAAATATAGGAACTTGAGCCATAGTTGGTTTCAAGGGGAGTTCCAGTGACAACTGCAGGGAGTGAAGGTGAGGTGCACCCAGAGAAAAAAGATTTGGCTACCTTCACTCCCTGACCATTCTACTATCAGCAATTAAATGGGTCTCTTGTTCACATGACTGGGTAACATCTAAGCAACATCCATGGAACACCTAAGGAATGGCTTGACTCAGGAAGCATTTTACAAAGTAAGTTCTGGAGAATGCTCATTCCATGAAATCCTATAGGCTTTTTACCAAAAAAAAAAAATTAGAGGTCATGTTTTTGAGACTCCCAAGGGTAGATACAACTTAGTTTCCATGTAGTAATCTACTTCAGAGTGTTTGTATGCCTTGTCTACTTAGTTGTAACCCTGTGGCATACTTTGACCATTGACTTGTATTTCTAGTGTTGCTGGAATTGGTTTCCATTTTAAGAAATGATGGCCAAAGAAAATATGCATGAATATTCCACATTTTAAAAATGAATGTCAAAAAAAACCCAAAAAATGAATGCCAATAGAGCTCACCATTTGCAATTAGATGTAATATTTATCACATGAGTCATACTATGACGACATACAAAAGTCAAAGTTTTGTGAACAATTTCAGAAACATTTTCAATCTCTTTTAAAAGAGTCAACCTGTAAGACTACTGGGCTGAAAACCATGAAATGGTTTGAAGTCTAGTTTCTATACTACTGTCAATGAGACCTTTGCCTAATCATCTCTGTGAATCATAAATCATGGGTCACTGGGTAAATTTGCGTAGACTAAAGAAATAAATTCACAAGCATGCAACTGAGCACTGAGAAAACATCCCAGTCCAGTCCAGTTAAGGTCATAAGTGTGATATTAGCCCATATGTCTGATACCAATCCGTAAGTCCTCTTCAGACTCACAAGGCACATGTACTGGCACCAGGACAATCACAAGCCAGTGGGTGCAGAATTTTGTGTATTCAGTCATAGTAGAGTCCTGTCAGTGCTGACAGGGATCTCCCCGTGGCTTCTCCAATTTCCAGAGCTTAGAGTCTATCAACATGCTGTCTTGTGTCTTGTCCTTTTTCCCGAGGGAGTGAGAGGTGAATCTCCAACCTGCAAAGCGGAAATACTTTCAGATTTCCCAGAAATCTCAGAGGAGAAGGTCATGCCCACACAGTGATCTCATTGGTTATTTCCAGATCGACAGGCTAGATTCCACCCCTACACTCTTAATCTTCAAATTGACACCAGATTAGGTGATTTCCACAGTCACATCTTTCTAAAATATTTGTCCTCAAGCTGTTATAATATTTATATAGGAATTAAAAACACAGTTTATGTGAAAATGCCATGCAAATGGTAAACTATTGCACAAAAAGATATTCTCTTCTCTGGTAGGAGTCATAATGTAAAACTTATGAATAGTACTTAATCATGTTGCTTGCTCTCCTGCTGACTAAATTTTCCTGACATTGGCACAAGCTGTATTCTCATGCTGGTGAGTTGAAATGGGCTAAACCATTGACAACAGCAAAGATTATCAAGTTCTGCATGGTCTTAATGTATCTGTGTATATATATATACATATATATAAGTTCATTATGAAAATCTAAAGGATTTATAAAGGATAATACACATATCTGGAATAAACTAATCATTTCCATTAATTCATTTATACTAGATTTGCTATAAAGAGTTTGTAAGTTTCATCTGCTTGCATTTTCCATATATCTATATATTCATTAATATTAAAAATATTCTATTATGTAATATGTGATATAAAACAATTCTTCAATTGTATAGTTAATCTTTATTTGTGGATAACTAAATGTAAAACTGGAAACCACATGCTTTGTGAGTATAATTGTTAATCTTCACCAAAATTCTATGATATCTATATTAGTAATATTAGATTTATTTAACATATCATAAAACTGAAGCTTGAAAAAATATGGAACATTCCAAGATCCCACAGGTAGAGCTTCAGTATAAATGAATGTTGATTTGAATTCAGTTTGTTTCTAATTTTGCTGTATCAAATATTTCTTTAATGAATGGTTTCTCATATAGTTCCTTTGCTGTATAATGAATTACTTTATTAAATTCCTGGAGATGGACTTACTTGCTTAATTATTTTATTATTCTTATTGTACATTATTTTGCTGTTATACTCATAATTCACTTTAGTTTATGATCTTTAGTTTCTTTAGATCTTTAATTCACTTTAGTTTTGTTGGTTTTTATCACCCTCTGTTTTCTTGTTGTTGCTGAGTTACTTGGTTCTGACCATGGTGATATAATGCACAATCAAAAAAAGCCTTTCCTGGTCCTGTTTACACACAAGATCATGGTGAGGTCGAGCTCAGTGTCGGCGCCGTCTCCTTGAGGGTCTCCGTCATTCCGTGCAGATTTTCTATGTTACCGAGCACAACGTCCTCTTCCAGGAACTATTCGCTCTGGAAAGCATGTACAAATCATGTGAAATTAAATATTGCCATCTTCTGTTCTAAGGAGTATCCTGCTTGTACCTTTTACTTAGCATTCTTCACAAATTTTGTTTTTCCAAAACTGTTCTGGGAATTCTCCTCTTGTCTTTGGATTTCAAAAGCCAGGTTATAATGAATTTTGGTGATTTTCTTTTAGAGTTTATCCTGTTCAGGGCTCTGGGGATATTTTGTAGAGACCACATATGACCTCCCAAGGCCAAATGCCACTAGGTAGAGATTAGACAAGACTTTCCATCCTTTTTTTTACTCCCTTCTGATACCAATGTTCTTTACAAAAACCCTACTTCTCTGGATAGGCTAGAGAATTCCTCGTAATGACCATAGAGATCTAATAGACAATACTCAGGATTATGATGGGTTATGAGGAAATTTAAGACATTCAATTACATTCCCAAAGCATTCAACAGTCTTTTGTCCACAGGAGGACCTGTCCTTATCCAACAGTCAAGTCTTTCACTGCTTCTCTGCCTCTCAGCCACGTGCTCCCTTGACCTCTGTTTCCATGGTCCAAGAAGCAGACCTGCCATTGGCCTCACTGTTCCATGATCCCAGCATTGCGGCCTCTCTGCTCTGTTTTGCTGTGGCTTTTTTCTCTGTTTCATAGTCATTGTGACATGGTCTCATACCTCTTTCACTTCAGGAAGGGATCTTACATGTGCTCTACGGGTGGCTGCACTTTCTTGATGATCTTGGAATTCTCCCTGTTCCTGTTTCTAAGACAAGTCTCCTAGTCTCAGAGGGATCGTGAAATTGATGAAGCCTCCAGTTTGAATCTTCTAATCCTTATTTGTACCTTCCCATACAATTCCTTGTTGGGGGTTTACAAGAAGATGAATAGAAGAGGCATGTTTAAGCAATTTCACCCCACCACTGGTTCACTCAACTTCTTGAGTGAATCTTTCCTGAGATCATCAAAGTTTTCTTTAATCACCTCTCCAACAATTTTCTATGTATTTTTTTCTCTCTCTTCCTGTTATGCAATTCTGATGAGAAATTATTCCTCTTGACTTATCTCACATAATTCTTAGTTTTCCTTGGATTTTTTCAGTGAGTTTTAATGACTGCTTCTCTAGCACATAGCGTCCCAAATTTAATTGAGCTTCTGTTCCATTTACAGAAAAACTGAAAAACCCTGAATGCAGGGTGGCATGGTGGTTGTGCGCGGGACTGCGGCCCACTGGGATGGAGGTTCAATTCCAGCAGCGGCATCACATGAGCAAAGGCTGGGCCTCCTACACCCACCACCAGAGGGCAGTGATGCTCAAAAAACAAAAACAAAATAAAACAAAGCAAAAAAACCCCTCAATGCTTTCATGGCATTTGCAATCACCCCTTAGTAATCAGGAAATGAAATGTACAAGGTTGAAACTAGGAAAATTGTAAGTCTTCTTAAATGAAATGCAGTGCATAAAGATTTATATACTAGACTTGAGTGAGATTAAATGGACTGCTATTTGACCTTTTCTAATCAGATGCTTATATGGCTTATTATGCCAGAAATGAAAAATTCAAAAGGAATGATGTAGTAATCTTGCCCAAAAAGAACATTTCAAGATCTATCTTGAAATGCAATATTGTTTATAATAAGATAATATCAATATACAAAAGAACCACTAGTAAGTCTATTATTCAAATGTATGCACCAACTAATAAAGCTAGTGATAAAGCAATTAAAGAATTCTGCCCATTTCTTCCATCTGAAATTGATCAATGCTATCAAGGAGCATAAATATGTATAGACTGTAATAAGAGGTCTATGAACTCCAATAAAAAGATAATAATAAAAATAATAAGATACAATCAGTCTCATGGGGTATAAATATATATTTTAAAAGAAGCATACATAATTCTTAAAAGTTATAATCACATGACAAAATTTTGCAAGACCAAAGACATCTTCACTTCAATTTTGTTTGATAAAACTGATTATATTTGCAAAAAGAGACAATGTAGAAGCACAATATAAGTAGCCAGAATGAGATCAAAGGCTGATTGTGCAACAGACCATCAATTGTTCATAAGTATGTTTAAGTTGACACAGATGAAAAGTAAAGTCCATGAAAGTGAAAATATGACCCGTTTTTATCCCATCTGAATTACAAGAACATCTCTGGAACAAATTTGAAATATTTAGCACTAATAGCTAAAGAACTGGTGAGCTGTGGGGTGGGATATCATCAAGAACATCATACATGAAGAAAACAAAAATCTTTAAAGAGCAAAAAACAAAGTGAATGCCAGAAGAAACTCTGAAATTACTCTTGATCATTGAGGAACCAAAGCAAATGGAAATATTGTGAAATAAAAAAGCTGAACAGAAAATTTTGAAGAGCAGCACAAACACAGAAAATAAAGTTTTATAATGAAATGTTTTCAAGTCCTGTAGTTAGAAAGTCAAAAAGAAAGCAAACCCTGAGCATATCTTATGTGAAAGAACTGATGCAAAAAATCAACCTTTAATTTACAATATCCAAGGATTTTCTAGGAAATTGGAAAGTAGCAAACAATGCAAGAAGCATCAAAATAAGGTTGAAAAGATACCCCTATATATATCAACGTAAAATAACTAGTAGACATTCAAAAATTTCAAGAAGTAGCATACAGTTGAGAACCAATGACACTGAAGAAAGAAATCCAAGCTGCACTAATATCATTAGCTACAGAGACACAGAGTGGGAGAGAGAGAGAGAGAGAGAGAGAGAGAGAGAGAGAGAGAGAGAGAGAGAGAGAGCATCCAAGAAGTAATGAATACCAATTGAAACATTTCAACAAGCTGACGAAGTACTGGGAGCACTCACTCACCACTGCCAAGAAATTTGGAAGATAGTTACCTGGCCAATTGACTGAAAGAGATTCACATTTGTCCCCATTTCAATGAAAGATGACATAGCACAATGCTCACATTATAGAATAATATCCATAATGTCACATGCAAGTAAAGATTTGCTAAAGACCATCAGACAACGGTTGCAGCAACCATCAAACAATCTTTGCAAATGATTCATTGAAAGGAAGCTGCCAAAAGTTCGAGCCAGAATCAGAAGAGAAAGTAGACAAGGGGTATGATTGCTGATGTCATATCTTGGCTGAAAGCAGTAAATACCAGAAAGAAGTTTACTTGTGTTTTATTGACTATGCCAAAGGCATATTGTTGTGTGCATTATAACAAATTATGGAAAGTCCTGAGAAAAATGACATTTCCAAAGTAGTTCATTATGCTCAGATAGAATCTGTACACAGGTCTAGAGACATACATGAAGAGAACATGTTTTAAAGTCAGAGAAAGTATGTGCCAGACTTCTTCTCTTTCACAATATTTACTCAATCTGTATGTTAAGCAAATAGTAAAAAAATTGGACTATATGAAATATAAAAAAAATCAGGACTGAAGGATGGTTAATAGACCACCAATGATATGTAGATATCACAACTTTGCTTACTGGAAACAAGGAGGACGTGAAAATTTTGTTGAAAAAAATTAGGGGCTAAGACCTTCTTTTTTATGTATGAAAACCAAAATTCTCATAATTTAGCTAGAGGAGAACATCACAATAAATGGAGAGGATGATATACATAATAAACCAAAGTTTTCAAGGAATTGATTTCTTGAATCCATAGTGCAGATGGAAACAGCACTCAAGAAATCAGATGGCCTAGTTCATTGAGCAAATATGCTGCACAAGATCTCTTTCAAGTATTAAATAGCAATGATGTCACTCTGAAGACTGTGTGCCTGACCCAATCGCACCATCAAGTCATGTGCATGTGAAAAATGGATAATAAATAAGGATGCATGAAAAAGAATTAATATTTTTGAATTATGCTATGGGCTAAAATATAAAAAATATAGTGGATTGCCAGAATAATAAACAGCACTTTCCTGTAATAAATAAAACCAGAATACTCCATAAAAACAAGAATAGTGGAATGTTATCTTATATATACTGTACATATTATCAGGGGGGCATCAATTCTTGGAAAAGAAATTCATGCTTGTTAAAAAGAGAATGAGTGAAAAAGGAAAAGACCAGCAGGAAAATATATTGAAACAGTGAATAAAACAATGGGTTCAAATATAAAAGCAATTGTGAGAATGGCACAAGATCATTCTAGTGTACATAAAGTTTCTCAGACTCCAAAGTTACTTGAGGACAACTAATGATAATAACAACACGAATACATGCAGACTAGGTATACAAGCTTACAGGTATGGGAGGGAAAGTGTGTGTGTGTGTGTGTGTGTGTGTGTGTACTTGACAAAGAGTGTTTTACATGGCCATTTATTTACTTTTGTTGAAAATATAACCATGTATGGGATTAAGTCTAAAGGGGACATAATTGTGAAAAATTCTTTCAAAATCAAAAAAAAAAAATCAAATCCACTGCCATTAAGTGCATTCTGACTCATTGTCACTCTGGGGACAGAGTCCAACCGACTCCCTTTCCAGAGCTGAGACTCTTTATGGTGGTAAAAGGCTTCGTCTTTCTCCCCCAGAACAGCTGGGGGTTTGGGAATGCTGGCCTACATAGACCACTAGGGACATCAGCAAACCCTCTCCAGGAATGAGGCCTCAGGACTATGATCTTTTCTCCCTTGATATACATAGTTTTTCTTTATGTATCATCTCTATTCTTCTTTTCTTCACAATTATTCTGCAATGAATCTGTCATCCTGAATACTTCAGCTCTCTCTGCCCTCTGGAAGACTTTAAAATTACTATCTTCTACTTGAAACTGCTTTATGTTCCCGGACTTGAAAATACATTACTGATTAAATGGATACCTAGCCTAAACCCAGCCTGTCAAAAAGCAACTCTTTACTGTCTTTCCAAATCAGCACCTCCTTAAGTGTTCCCGCTAACACTCCATTACCCAGTCTTCAATGCTTAAGCATTTTTAGCAGCTGCTCTTCTTGCTGTTGGATTCTAAGACTTGCTGATTTTTACTTCTTTTTTCTTCTTTAAACTATTATTCCCATTTGCTGCTACTTTCACCTTATTTCAAACTTCCTTGTCTTTTGATTAGAATGCTCACCCACCTGGCTACTTGCTGCCATTCTTTCTCATGTCAACGTCACCCAGTACACTAGTATTTGTTCCATTTTCCTTAAGTTCATTATTTTCCTATGATTTAAAGGCCAAACTTTGCTTATAATTTAATTACTGCCAATGCTAGTTAGCACAGAATTGTTTCTGATTATATACCAACATGTTTCCAAATGTATCCAGAGGCCTTCCCAATGAAAGTAATGATTGAAAGGAGTTATCGTTTTGACCCCTGGATATGCCAAGTTTTCAGCCATCATGAGTTTGCTTATGAAGTCTCACCTAATTGGGATGGCTTTTTTCCACCAAGGTTATCATTTCCAAAAATATTATTTTCCTGCCAAGACTCTTTAGCACTACCCTTCAGTGAACCACCCAAATATAAATATTTCTTCAATGTACTTTATTGAGCATTTGGGGAGTCTTCACTTGAGCTAGCTTTGTGCTATCTTAGATTACAATTGTGTTGCTGTATCTTTTCTTTCCAGAGTTTGGGATACTTAAAGAAAGTTTCATGCCGTTGAATTAGGTTTGTATCTTTAATATATTTAATACATTCTTTAAATTATCTACCACAGGCACGGAAAACCTGGTGGTCACAGTGGTTACACATTGGGCTGATAGCAGCAAGGTCCATAGTCTGAAGCCACCAGATGCTCCACAGGAGGAAGAAGGAGCTTTCTACTCAGGTCGGAAATATTTAGGGATAGTTTTCACCTGTCTATAAGATCACTTTAAGTCAAGATCAACTTCATGGAAGTGAGTTTGTTTGTTTTTGTCCTAAACATTAAATCTTTATTAAAAATTTAAAAATTGATAGGTGACAAAAAGTATCATGGCTCTTTAAACATTATTAATTTTTAACCTAGCTTCCATCACAAATTTTTTCTTATGGGGATTAGAGAAATCTTTTCTCTAAGGACTGAGTCTTGTCAAATGCATTTAATTATCTGAATCTGTTGGATGTGATAAAAGAACGAGTGTTAGCCCTGTCAAATTGTCCTACAAATTAAATTACATTCATGAAGGCCCAACAATATGATGGGCTAGCAAAATAGGATTTAGAAAAGAGGAAGCCAGATTCTTCTAAAATATCTATGTCGTAACCAAAGGAATGAAATGATAGGGTGTCACAAACAGCAATACACTGCATCTCCTGATGAGGAGCAAAGCAAGTATCAATACTTCTAATCTGAGCAAAACCTAACACGTTTCCTTTTCAACTTGAAATCTTAGTATTTCTTGTTTATAGCAACACTATGAAGATGTAAAGAAAGTTAAGATGAGATAATAACTAATATTAAATTTATATATGATGGTATTTAAGGTTGGCATTGGAATTTTTGCAGCAAGGTTGGCAGTTTAAACCCACCAGAGGGTTTGCAGAAGTAAGTAGATTTCTGAACTAGTAAAAAGTTACACTCTCACAAATTCTGTATGTGGTGAGTATGCATCAGAATGATTCACAGCAGTGTGGTGTTAACTGGTTATTGGTGAGAGATACCCATGCAAGATTTTGTATACATTTCCAATTCAATTTTGGCAGATTTTTATTGTAGATACCACTATTGCTCTCTTTTTACATTTGAAGGGAACTGAGGCACAGGCAAATTAAGTATTAAGAATGCATAAATCACAGATGAAGGACATGGATTTGAATCTAGGTAATTGGGGTCTAGGGAACCCCATGTGACTGTCGTACTATTCTCCACTTTTTTCATTTTACAGATAAACATCTCTTTCTCAATTTACCAAAGGAAAGTGAATGCAAGAAAACTAATGAGCAATATTCATTCACACCAATTAATTTATTGGATCAATATCAATTGAGTACTTACAATATTGTAGGCACCATGAATACACTTAAGAACAAAATAAAAACAAAACAAGCTTCTACCTTCATAGTGACTTCATGCTGGTTAGAAACAAACAAAATAAATACATGGATTAATAGATAGGTAAGGCAAATTTAGATGATAGTTCATGTAAGTAAATCAAAAGAAGTAGAGGAGATACATAGGGAAAAGAAGTCCTACTCAAGGTATGGTCCACGTAGCGTCCTCAAAGAACTATTACTTACCCATAGAATGAGTGGAGCACTCTATTTGAAGATATGCATAAGATGAAACTAATGCTTAGTAAGTTGAGAGGAGACAGACCATATTTGAAAGCCAAGGCAAGCCCAAACTATTGCTATTTGAGTCAGTTCTGACTAATGGGACCCTGTGTAGAGTTTTCAAGGCCCAAACATTTATGGGGGAGAAAGAGTCCCATTTTTCAAACTCACTGCCATTGTGTAATTCTTGAGTTATAGTGATTCAGTAGGACAGACACAACCGCACTTGTGGGTTTCTGAGACTGTAAATCTTTGGGATTTACTGTGAGACTGGAAAATCTCATCTTTTTTTCACAGAGAAATTGGTGATTTCAAACTGCTGACCTTGTGGTTAGTCTTCTAAAGTGTAACCCACTATACCACTAGGTCTTCGTGCCTTATCTTAGGGAGCTTGAATTTTGTATTCAAAATGTTATGAAAAGCCATGAAGAATTTGAAACTGGAAAGATGAACTGACATTATTTATATTGTAGCTAAAATGTGGGAAATGAGGTACAGAGATTAGGGTGATTCAAGAATGAAATTGTAACAATTTAGGAAGCTTATTGCTTAAGCCTTCCATATGGATGACAACTCATTGTAAAGAAAACCCAAATTCTTACAAGAGGTAAAACAATAAAGGGAAAAAAGGTTGAAGTTGTCAAGGATTTCGTCATATCTGAATCCACAACCAAGGCTCATGGATACAACATTCAAGAGATCAAACAACTCGTTTCATTGGGCGAATCCTGCTACACAGGGTCTCTCTGGAGTGCTGAAAAGTAAGGATGCCATTTTGAACACTGAGGTTTACCTGACTCCAGCCATGGTATTTTCAGTTGTCTCATCTGCTTGCTGAAGTTGGACATTGAATAAAGAAGACAGAAGAAAAGCAAATCCATTTGAACTATTCTGTTGGCAAAGTCTTACATTTATCTTGAAAGCAAAAGGTTTCAAGTTTCTCTCTTAAGGTGCCTCCCATCAGTTCTGACTCATAATGACTGAAACAGAACAAAATATTTCCAGATTCTACACTACCCCTTCCCAATTGCTATGATGTTTGAGATCATTGCTATAGCCACTCTCCTAATCCATCCTTCTAGCTACGTCAAGATACCTACTCTTCTTCCCAAATTACAAAGCAATGCCTAGGCTGATCTAGCTTCATCTACTTACCCTTCATGCTTTTGTGTCATTTCCCTACTTCCACTATTCATTTCATACTCAGCTTTAATATCACAACATTTTAAAACCTTATCTGAAGTTATTTTCAATTACTTTTTTTCTCTAGCACTTCAATTAACTCTTGTGCATTTATCACATTATATTTTTGAGATTTTTATTGTGAATTAGGTGAGGTACATAGAGAAGATTATGAAGTATGTTAAATGATTTATACACATTTTGTTTCAACTCATTTAGTGCACTCTCCTAAATGGACTTTTATTTACATACCCTCATTTTGCTTTGTGTTTCCATTCCTCCTTCTTCCTTAACTCTTGGAAATTTTTCTGTGGGGCATTGTTGTCCTTTGACCTTAAATGGGTGATTATTCTAACCCAGATGTGAGATTTGTTCCAGGCCTGAAGAATGACAGGACCCGACAGTTGTCGGAGGAAAGTCTCTGAGGAGGAAATCTGTTTGATTTTTGTGATTTTGATTCTGTTCCACATTTTTCTTCCACCCTGTGTGCAGAATGTTCTCATGTGATTTTTTTCAGAGTAGTTGAGAGTAAGTAGGCAGGCACCATTGAGTTCAGCGTGTGGACACTGAAATTTGTGTAATCAACTTGGATTCATTGCTTCATATGTCTGTAAGTTTTCATTATTCTTTTTATCCTCAGGTGTAGAAATCAGTAGTTGCTACTCATCAAGGTAGGGTGTGAAACATGATCTGTGTAAATGATGTTGTGCCAGTTGGCTCTGATGCTCCTGAGAATATGGTTCAGATTCCCCAGGCCAAGGGATGCCTTCCCTTTCCTCAAGGTGTTTAATTGTGTCTAAAAAATTTTCCTAACTTTGCCCTCTTGGTGTGACATATTTGTCACAAAAGTAAATTCATTAATATAGTTGAGTCAAGGTAAATGCACATATATGAATACCTTCCACCAAACCTATTCCTGGGCATGCTCCCATGTCCCTTCCACACTTGCCCCACTTTCATGTCTATTCTAGCATCTATTTATCAGTTCTATTAATGTATTTATCACATTGACTAAATTATAAATTCTTGAAAAGCTATTTTTCATTTTTATTTCACTAATATCCAAAAAATAAAGCACACCCAGCCAAACTCATCAGTTCCTTGTATATTCCAATTCATGTTTACCCCTATAGGAAAAAGTAGAATTTCGCTGCATGCTTTACAAGACTTTAATCAATACATAACTAACCAGTAACATTTATTTCAAGAAAGAAATGGCACAGTAAAAACTCATGATTGAAAATCAGACAAATTGACAGATGACATTAATAAAGAAAGTCAAAGCTCATGAAGCATATGAAAGATTATTAAAAATAAAAAAATAAAAAATGTATACATAAAGGGATGTCAGAATATACTCTGAAATTTGTCTTAAATATATAGCATCTTGAACTGGCCTGGGATGTTTTCTCAATATCCAACTTCTCTTATATATAAACCTCTTCCTTATCAAAAAAATGTAAAGGAAACAATGAAATTAAAGGTATGAGCAGAAGATTTAAAAGAGCTTCTATAATCAAACCTGGAACTAGAAAACCAAAAGAGAAAAAACATTCTGCATTTCTCAGAAGAAGGAGTGGAAGAATTCAAACCCTAACTTATTATTTAGATGGAGTCTTTGGCAAAATATCATATGGTGCAAGAAGCATCAAAAGATGATGGAAAGAGCGTGCAAACATTCTATCCTAAAAATAATTGATCAACATACAACTGTTTCAAGAATTGGCATACAAGCACACCCATAAGATTGAAGGAAGAAATTCAAGCTGCTCTGAAGGTATTATAAAAAATTAAGGCCAGGAGTTTTTGAAATACCAATGGAAATGTCTCAATATACTGCTCCAGTCTTGGAAGCATACATTAGTCTTCACTGATAATTTTTTAAATACTTAGTCCAAAGACTGTTAAAGGTTCATCTTTTTTCCCATTTCAAAGAAAAGTGCCTAAAGAGAATGTAGAAACTATTAAGCAATATCATTATGATCACATGCAAGTAAAATTTTGCAGAAAGTAAATTAAAATCACTGCCAGCAGTACATCAACAAACAGCTACCAGAAATTAAAGTCAAGTTTAGAAAAGGATTTAGAAAAAGAGATAATATTGCTGACCTGAGACTGGTTTGGGATGAAAGAAGAAAATATGAGCAATATGTTTCCTTTATTTCACTCTATTTAACTGTGGGGATCAAAACAAACTATGAAAGACTCTGGAAAAAAAAACTGCGAATTCCAGAACACAGTGATGATCATGTAGAACCTACACACAGATTAAGAGGAAGTGGTTCAAACAGAACAAGCGAATACTAAAATCAGGAAAGTTGTACAAAAGAGCTATGTGCTTTCCTCAGACGTGGCCAATTTATATACTGAGAAAATAATATGTACTATATGAAGAAGAATTTAGTATCAGGATTGAAGGAAGACTTGTTAATCTTCTATGATAGCAGATGCCACAATGTTACTTGCACAAAATGAAGAGTATCTGAAGTACTAACTGATGAAGATCAGACTATAGACTTCAGGATAAATTATACTTTAACATAAAGAAAAGAAACCTCCTCACTATTGAATCAATAAATAGTATCATGATGGACAGAGAAAACATTAAAATTGTCAGTCACTTTGTTTTACATGAATCTATTACCAATGTCAATGAGTGTAGGGATTAAGACAAAAAGGTATGTACTATACTCGGCACATCTATTGCGAATGCTATTATTGTTGCTGTTACTGTGGTTGTTAGGTCCATTGAGTTGACTCGACCCATAATGACCCTATGTGCAATAGGACAAAACAGTGTACTGTGCTGTGCCATTCACACAACTGCACCTATATCTTAGCCAAATTCTTGCAGTCACTATGTCAACTTATCTCTTTGAAGGGTCTTCTAAGAGTCTATCTGATACCCTTCCACTTTACCAAGTGTGATGTCTTTCTCCAGACACTGGTCTCTCCTGATAATATATCTAAAGTATGTAAGACGAAATCTAGCCATCCTGGTCTCTAAGGAGCACTCCGGCCTTGCTTCTTCCAACACAGATCAGTTTGGCCTTTCAGCAGGATATGGTACTTTCAAAATTCTCTCCAGAACCACAGTTCAAATATATCAATTCTTCTTGGGTCTTCCTTTGACGTGCATATGAAGCAAAGGAGAATGCCATGGCTTGGGTCAGGTGTGCCTCAAAGTAATGTTCTTGCTCTTCAACAATCTAAAGAGGTCTTGTGCAGCAGATTCATCTTAAGCAGTTTGTCATTGTATCTCTTTACTGTTGCTTCCATGAGCATTGATTGTGGATCCAAGCAAGAAAAACTCCTGGACCAAATTTCAACCATTACTCTATTGCAATGTTACCTCTTGGTATAGTTGGAGCATTGGGATCTTCCTCTGTTGAGTTGTAATCCATATTGAAAGCTACAATCCTTGATCATCACCAAGTACTTGAATTCCTCCCCTCTTTCTCAAGCAAGGTTGTGTCTCAAACAGATTGTTAATAAGCCTTCTTCCAATCTGAATGCCATATTATTTTTCATATAATCCAGTTTCTCTGATAATTTGTTCAACATACAGATTGAACAAGCATGGTGAGAGGATACAATATTGATTCACACCATTCCTGATTTATATCATGCAATATGCTCTTGTTCTACTCATACAACTGCCTCATGATCCATATAAAATTGCTCATTTATTTTTAGAATTTTCATTTTGATTGTTATGAATGTTTCCCAAGTAAATTTGGTTTTCTTTGAATAATTCATACTGATTTTGGTTCATGATCATTTAAGAAATCCACAATGTTGGACTGAGCCCCAGTGACGCAGTGGTTGAGTGCAGGACTGCGGCCACTGGCTTGGTGGTTCAAATCCAGCAGCAGCTCTCCAGGAGCAAGGCTGGGCCTCCTACTCCCACCAGAAGGCAGTGATGCCCCCCAAAAAAGAAAGAAAAAGAAAGAAATCCACAATGTAACAGCAGTCTTTCCGTTTCCTCCCAATGCTTGCCATTTCTGTCCATCCTTCCCACTCCACTCTCAACCACTCTTATTTCTATCTTGTAAGGTATATTCCTGGGGAAATGGTTGATTGTTTTAAGGAGTTTAAGGATTGTTTAAGTAGTTTGTGTCTCCCTGTTGTGGATATTCACCTTATCATCTTATAGGACTATCTTTTGTCCATATTAGAACCTTAGGGGACAGTTCAATTCTAGAGATAAAAGGTGACTGAGGGACATAACCTTGGAATTTCTACAAGTCCCTTTAAGAAGAGTAAGAAGAGTAAGTCTTTTTATTATTTTCAATTTTGTTCTACATTTTTCTCCCACTTTAACCTGGATGTTCTGTCTCTGTATCTTTCAAAGCAATCAAAAGACACCATTTAGCTCTTCTGTTTTAAGGGTTGTAGAATTTACATGGTCCATTAGACTTTTGGACAAATTGTTTCTTTGAATCTTTCTTCACCCATCTTTCCTTTGGCTGGAGAGAGATCAATAGTTACATTTAAGAGTACATGGAAACATTTCTTAAATCAAAAAAACAAACTCACTGCCAAAATGTCAGTTCCAAGTCACACCAAAGCTATCTAGGGTTTCCAAGAATATGAATCTTGTGGGGAACAGATTGTCTCATCTCTCCCCTGCCTAGAAGCTGCTGTGTCTGAACCATCAGCATCAAGGCTAACAGACCAATACCTGCCTGACGGTGCCAAAATAGTTTCTTAGCACAACAGAATTTTAGAAGTATGTTATTTTGTGAGCTTTCAATTAAAATAAGGAAAAGAAATCAAGATTCTTAATTGAATGTACATGCATTATTGATTACATCTGCATCTATATTTTAATCAAATGCATCTATATTTTATCAAATCACATAACTCTTCAAATTATGATTGGCTCATAATTTAGTGCTTTTAGTGCATCGCTAAATGTAACATCAACTTTAAGATGTTCTAAAATTTATATATTCAGAATTCTAAAATGCATAGTGTTTATCGCTATTTTTTCTCATGGAGTGAAACAGAAATTTTAAATTAACTCATAATTTTTATGTTGAGATGCATGCACTTATTTTAGAAAGAGAGTTAACTGTAATATTTTCTTGAATAACCAATATTAAATTTCAACTTAGATAAAAGAGAGTACAGAGTTTGAATAATCATGCATCTCACTTTACTGACAGTATTCCTACAAATTACTTGAATGCAAATGAATCTAGTGGTTAACCATTAATGTGTGTGTGTGTGTGTGTGTGTGTTACATTGCTGTTTCCTAGGTCCAAAAAATCTGGACAGGAAACAAAGCAAGAATGGCTCTAATTTTCCTTGAGACCAAGTCTTCTATTTGTTTCTTCTTTCCAATCTTTAATAGTCAACCGTATCCTTAGGGTTCCAAAATAACTACCTCACTACCAGGATACAGAAAAAGTGCTAAGAAGAAAGGAATTGTGTCTATCTCAAAAAAGTAAAGCTTTTCCAGAAATTCTGAGTGACAATTTGCTTGTATTTCATTGTTAAAAACTAAATGCCATAGGCACTGGTAGTTTTTTGAGGCTAAACAAATAAAATCAGAGTTTTGATAATTAAAAAACAAGAAAGAAGGATGTATAATATGGGAGAACTCTTGATTGTCTAGTACAGCTTACAACTTTTTTATTATTATTATAAGTCCTTTTATTGGGAGATCTAAGAGATATTGTACCAATCTGTAATTCAATTGGATTAAGCATAGTTATATGGTTGCTGCCACCACTGGTTTCAAAACATTTTCCTTATTGTTGAACTCCTTGATATCAGCTCCCCTTTATCCCTTCACTCTCCCCTTTGCACACCCCCTTCCTGCCCCCAGAACCTTTATTGTTATATTATACTTTATTTATGTTGTATCTTACATCATCCAATGTATCCATTTCCCTGAAATTCTGTTATTCCTCCCCCTCATATGGAGTTATACAGTGATCACCGATATCACTTCTCCCTTCCTCCTCCTCTGCTCATCTTTCTTTCCATACCCTTTGGAATTCATTATTATCATTATTGTTTTTGAAGGGTAATCCATCTTGGCTTTCTTACATGGAATGATCTTAATTATACAAATGAACCTATGAGGTCTAACAAGATTAGTCTGGTAAAAACAAAGACCATAATGGTAAGGGGAAGAAATACTAAGCAAGGAGAGGCATGTGATGTGTTCCATCAGTGCTACTCTACACTCTAGATACTTCCCTTCCTGAGGCCATCTGTGAGGGCCTGTCCAATGATCTTACTTGTGAGTTTTGGTCTCCAGTATGTCCAAACTTCTTCACATCAATTTTGTCGCTTGTTTTTGAATTTCTGATACCTCTTCTTGTTAATACCTCATGATTACATAGGCTGGTGTAAAAAGGCGGGCTTTGTTGCTTCCCTACTAGATGGCTGCTTATTTAATTTCAAGCCTTTAAGGCACCAGATGCTATGTATATTTTAATAGCCTGTTACCACCCACATTCTTCACCACCACATTTTCTTATACACTTATTTTTTTCTTCAGTAATTGTACAACTCTTAAAGTGCTAATCATGAGCAAAAGAAGCTGAAATATGTCTTCCCTTGCTGACCCAAAGCCCTTCGGGGGCAACAATGGAGAAACAGGGTCAGGGTTATACCCTGTCTGACCCAACCACACCAAGGCAAAACACTAAGGATGCACAACAAAGGGTGGAATTCCCGAAGTAGTGCCTAGAAAATACTTTGGGGCAAGGGTGTGTCACCCCATTGGACTCTACTGGGGGACACTCCTGGAGGTCAATGAACAGACCTTTTCCAGGTTTTTATTTTATTATTTTTATTTTTTACATATATATTGGACTTTGTTTATGTTGTTATCATTGTTTTATTTGCTTTGGTTGCTTCATCTTAGGATGCCTTTTATTGTATATATTGTTACTTCTGCAAGCCTATCTACATAAGATATGCTGGATGAACAGTCTGGAGATGAAAATGATGGCATTGATGGCTCCAGGGGGAGATGGGGAGATGGGAGAAAGGAGGTGGTGTTGATCAGCCCAGGGATAAGAGAAAAAATGATACAAAATCAGTGACAATGTAGGTGTGAGAAGTTTGCTAGGGATTGATCAAGAGTAATGTCACACAGAGGACAGACTGAAACCCAGATGGAGGCTGAGCATGATAGTGGGACAAGAGGAATGTAAAAGATAATAGAGGAAAGAACTAGGGGGGTAAAGGGCATTTATAGAGGTCTAAATACAGGTATGTACATAGGTGAATATATTTATAGATGATGGGGAAATAGATCAACATGCATATACTTATAGGGTTAGTATTAGGGCAGTAGATGGGCATTGGACCTCCAGTCAAGTACTTCCTCCGTGCAAGAACATTTTGTTTTATTAAATTGCCAGACACGATCACTGAAGACAAATGTGCACAGAAGCAAAAGTGGTGAAGAAAGCTGATAGTTCCCAGCTATCAAAAGATGCAACGTCTGGGGTCTTAAAGGTTTGAAAGTAAACAAGCAGCCATTTAACTCAGAAGAAACAAAGCCCACATGGAAGAAGCCCACATGGAAGCCCAACTTGTATGACTACAAGGTGTCAAAGGGATCAGTGATCAGGCTTCAAGAACTAAAAATCTTAACATTGTGTGTTCACTTCCTTGATATGATCGCTGACGACAAATGTGTGCATGAACAACTGTGGTGAAGAAAACTGATGGTGCCCGGCTCTCAAAAGATATAGCATCTGGGGTCTTAAAAACTGGAAAGTAAACAAGCAGTCTAGCTCACAAGCAACAAAGTACACATGGAAAAAGCGCACCAGTCTGTGTGACCACGAGGTGTTGAAGTGATCAGGTATCGGGCATCAACTACCTAAAAATTATATCATTATAAATGAGGGGGAGGACAGCTTGGAGACCCAAAGCATATCAATAGGTGAAGTGACATCCTCTTACAGAGGGGTTGCAGGGAGAAGATGAGCCCATCAAGATAGAGTGTAGTAACAACAAAATATGCAACTTTCCTCTAGTCCTCAAATGCTTCCTCCCAATATCGTGATTCCAATTCTACCTGAAATATCCCACTAGACCAGAGGATTTATACTGGAGCCAGAAATATGGGGAATTCAGGATAGATGATTGCTTCAGGACCAGTGGTGGGAGTGGTGATACTGGGACGGGTGATGAGTAGAAAAGGGAAACCAATTTCAGGGATCTACATGTGATATCCTCTCTGGGTTATGGACAAAAGGGAAGAGCGTAAAGGGACAAATCAGACAGTATATTATATGAAAAAGTAATAACAATTTGTAAATTATTAAGGGTTCCTGGGGAGTGGGAGGGAGGGAAAATATCGGGAGCTGGTACTGGGGACCTAAGTGGAGGGAGGATGTTTTGAGAGTGATGATGGCAACAGGTGTGCATATGTGGTCTACATAAAATTGACATATGTACTGATCATGATGGGAGTTGTATCAGCCCCAAATAAATGATTTACAAAAAATAAATGGAGGTAGAAAGAGGAACTTATACCAAGGACGCGAGTAGAAAATATTTGAAAATGAAGATGGCAGAATGTGTACAAATATGCTTGATACAAATGATGCAGGGAAGAGCTATAAAAGCCCTCAGTAAATCACTAGGGGGGAAAGAAACTGGAGGAAGAGAATAAACTCTTCTGATGTAAAGATGCATCAAATACAACTCAGTAGAATTTGGTCTTTCACAGAAGCAACCACTTCCACAGATATAATGGAATAAAGAATGTAAATGGATATGAAATATGAAGGAAATGATTCCTATATATCATGATGTGGTCTGGCCTACATATTTTCTTCTGTAACCTGGATAACCCTGAACCAACCACCCCTTTAATTTTGAAGAAAAGATTTTTCATTTAAGTCTGTTTATTCAGTTATTAAAGCAACATTTTCTTCTGAAAACTACCATTGAAATGTACTTTAGAAATAGACTGCAGTTTTTAGTTCTTTTTACTGGGAACACTGTCATTATTTAGTTTTTTTTTTTAATTAGCCATGTTCTTCTCCTAAGGAAAGTGGGGAAGACCTAGGCTTCTGATGTAGGAGTATAAGGACTCAAGGTTGCCATATCGGGGAACTGGCATGGTGCTTGGGAAAGGTACAGAGTATGCTGATATCTGGAGCTTCTATCCTATGACCTGAATGTCTCTTGTTTTATTGCAAATAAAATGAAAATGGGTCAAGAGGCCCAATGTCAGTTTAAAAATTCTTCTTTAATCAGTCCCATCTCCAATATATAGTATCTTTCTTCTTAAAGAGGGAAACAAGGATGTTGACCGAAAGGTCATTTTTAACCTAATCAGTTGTTAAATTCTGCCATAAAAGGAAATATGATGCCTACACCCTATTCCTCTTACAGATCAGTAATCAGATAAATGACATGGAGAACTCCAAACAGGGATCCGCAAAATCATGTTTTATGGCTACTTGGGAAAAATCAATTTCATTTAAAAATCTGTGAAATAAACATACATGGTTATGCAACATCATTTATAAAAGATAGCTAATTTAAAGATTCAAATTAAATATACAACTAGTGTTGCTGGACATCTACTCCTATATTTATCCTGCAGATATATTTTCATATTATACAGATACCTCAGATATGTAAATCCATATTTATTGAGTTAGTATCTAAATATTCTTGAAAATAAATATGTATACTATGCAGGACCCTTATCAAGCATTATCCATAATAATATAAATTTATGAAAAAAAGGCCATCCATACAATAAAATATATGTAGTTATTTAAAATTATGCTTAGCTGGTTATTTATTGACGGAAAATATTTTTGTAAAGGTATATGTGATTTTATGTAAGTCAAGAAAAAAAACAACAACAAACTATTTTTGTGAAGTCAGTGTCCAACTCATAGTGACTATAGGACACAGCAAAATGTTTCATAAGATTTCTAGGTTTGCAATTATTTACAGAAACAAGAAGTGTACTACCACGTTTACTCCTATGGAGTGGCTGGAATGTCTAAAACAACAGGCCTGCTTATGTATGCAGGTGGGGGCCATTGTTAGGTGCCCTCCAGTCAGTTTCAATTCTCGTGAACCCATGCAAGGCTAAAGGAAACACTGCTGGGTTTGGTACCATTCCCATGACAATTGCTATGTCTGAGTCCATTCTTATCGCCACTGTGTCAGTTCATCTCATTGAAAGTCTTCTCTTTTTTTGATGACCCTCTACTTTACTAAGCATGATATCCTTCTTCAAGGACTTGTTTCTCATCATAACATTTTCAATATATATGAGATGAAGCCTCATCACTCTTGCAGCTAAGGAATGTTCTGGCTGCACTACTGGGCAGAAGTATTCCATCTTCTGAAAATCCGCTAATCCTTCATATTCGTTGCCAACAGCATAACTCAAAGACATCAATTCTTTCCAGTCCTCCTTATTCATAGTCCAACTTTTCATGTATATGCAGAATTATATTTTGTATTCATTAGGAAAAGTCAATTGTTTATAATGGTAAATTATAAATTATATGAATTAAACTGCAGATAGTTGTTATTTCTTACTGCAGACTGTAGACTAATTTTACTTGTCTCCTTAAACTGTTACATATTTTATAATTAAAAATGAGTGTGTATTATTTCTAATAAGAAAATGAAATCAACAGGAATTTATATAAAGTCAGATCTTAAAGGACTTTACTTAGAATAAATGAAACTCATCAACATAAAGTAATTCATCTTAAGGCCAAGAAAATGATCTAGTAAATTATACAAATAAAAGAGAATGGAAATTAAATTTCACTTTTAAGAAATATTATTATTATTCAGTGATATTTTTCAATATAATTTTTCATTAAATATTCATTTTATTCTAAAACATATCCAAAGAAGAACAGCTTCATACTTCTCTTCAAAGAGAAAGTATTCAGATTTAAGTTTTAGAAATGGAATAATAAAAATGAAGACTTCTGAATCTAACATTTGATAGTGAAAAGAATCTTCAAGTCTCAATTCCCACTGAGAGTGAAAAACAAAAACAAGTAACTGCTCATTTCAACCTTTTAGGCCATAGTACAGTTGTATAAAATCAAACGGAAGGACGTTTTCCTTTCATTGGGGACTCCTATTCAAATGAGAGAGGTCTTCACATTCCACCCCACCCTCCACCCCATAGACTCTTCACACTTCCACTCTGCAACTCTTCAGCCTTAGGTCATTCAGTTATACCATTGTATAGCAGTATGAGTGAATATCCAAGGAGAGCCAAGAGTTTGGTCTGGTTAAGCCTCAGTTCAATGGTGAAATCTTAAGAAGGTCATCAAGGAAACGAAGCATGTGGCTTAGTTCAAACTGATACTAAAATGGAATCTTAGAGTTATCATCAAGAAATTTTGGCCCAATAACACTCTCTACTAAACCAAAACCAAATTCAATGCCATCTAGTCAAGCTGATTGATAGGGACCCCTTGTGTGTATCTGAGATGGTAGATGTCTACTGGAAAACCCAGTCTTTCTCCCATGGAGCTTCTAGTGATTTCTAAATGTCAATTGTGCAGATTTCAACCAAACAGGTAACCACAATGCCCCCAGGACTCTAGGTGAGGTCTTAATCCCAATCTATTCCTGTTCTTTAGAAATGGGATGATAGCCATCGGCATATGATGCCTAGAATTATATCACATAAAAAATATGTCTGGGCTAAATTAATTGACTCTTACTCAAATATTAATTTATTTATTTTAAAGAACTCTCTTCAATGTGCTCCAAAATCATACCTGGCCAAATGGTTGCAATCTCAGGTAGATTTGGTCTTTTTACTTTGCAGTTGAATGGAAACACAGGATGGGAAGCATGCCATCATCTTCAATAATTTCTTAAAAATTATAACCAAGGAGACTAGAGAATATGCAAATTTGTAATTCAATAAGTAAAATAGTTGAAGTTTTTAGATTTCTAAATCTATTTAAATATTCTATACACCAACATTATCAAGAAGTACAAGAAATATAGCAATAAATAAGATCATGAAAACAAAATAACAAATTCATACATATTCTGCCTGTATTGCAAAGAAAAATAAAGCAGGATTAAAGATTAAGGAAGAAATATACTTTATAGAAGTGTTAAGGCTGGACAATTTTTAAAAGGTAACATTTGTACTAAAAGCAAAGGGCATGATGATTGCAAATGTTGACAAGCCTTCGTATCATAATGACTTAACAGTGTGAAGGGGGAGCAGAAGACTAATTTGTCTCATGCAAGTGCTCCCAGGGGTGCAGTATTTGATCAGTGAACACATGGATGCAGTCAAAATGATTCAAGCTGAGCTTCACCGCCACTGTTTTCTACTGGGAAACAAACTGATGGTGAGAAAGGTGACCATCTTACTGATCACATTCACTGTAGGGGAATGTTTGTAATGTTCTATCTACCTTCCCTGAAAATAATGTCCTACCTTCCCTGAAAATAATGTCCTAGAGACTCCATCTCTAAGTGTCACTTCTGCTTATACCCTTTCTAGGCACAGTGCCTTGTTCTTATTGTGCACTCAAGGCTTTGGGAGAAAAATGAATAAATAGACGAACGTATGCATAAATAGATGGATGAGAGAATGAATAGTTTTTACTGTCACTGTATATAAACTCTGTCTATAATGTAGGTTCATGAAAAGGCGTAGTCACAATAACCACAAAAATAATTACAAAATGGGATTGCCTACATTAATTTTGTGGTTTACTTATTGGACTGGGATCCACACTGCTGGCAATTCAAACCACCAGCATCTCTGTGGGAGCAAAACTGGGCTTTCTCCTCCTGTAAACTGTTGCAGTCTTGGAAACCCACCAGAGTCCCTGGGAGTCAGAAGGACTCCAGGACAGTGAGAGATGCATTATGAATAGGCAGATGCATAACCAATTCTTACAAAGATGCATACTTTAATCCATCGTGATCACCCTTTAGCTAAGCAACAGACAGGCCTATAGCGTGAATAAATGCATTAGTGGGGAAGCCTGCTCCTCACAATAATCAGTCATAGAAGACTCTGCGGGCACCCCTGACAGTTTTATGCACCCCAAAGCAAAGCACAAAGGCAAAAGAGACCAGAAAGAAGGAAGAATGGATATGAGAGAGACAACAAGAAAGAGGGAAGCATACTGTACCATGACAGGAATTGCAACTCAGATGTGTTGGAAGCAGTAAAAGGAAAGCTAGGGTGCTCTATAAACTTGCATCCAAACCGCAATAAAAATTTAATAGAGTAAACAGAATCAAAACTATCATGGAACATTCAAGTTGTATGTGGAATGAATTTTTGAAATGTAGATCAAGTCACACCTGGATTGGAATTAGAAGGGAATTCAAATTCCTACATTGGCTAATGGCCTACTGCTCCTTCAATTCCCCACGCAGTCACTCTGCATGCTCACCTTAACCCTAGCTCCTGCCAATGCTGTATTCTATGCCTTCACATGTCAGTCTCTTTTCCACTTACATCAATGTACACTTTCCCAATAGTTCTTTCTTGGGTCTTTCTTTAGATTATTGCCCACATGCTACCTCTTCAAAGTGACTTTTGTAATGACTGCTTTAGCTGCTCCTTCCCTTCTCAAAAATATATTTTATCTTCCTAACTACCTATCTAACTACCTATCTAACTTAGACTACTTCCATAATATTTCTAAGTATCAAATAAGATTTAGAATTCTGTGTATATAGTTTGTTATATTTGAGTTTCTTTTACTCCTAATTCTCTCATAATTCCTCTCCTCTGCTCTGAATGTTTTTGAATTCTTTTTAAATGACTGTATCATTTAGTTTTACCAGCTTTTATCTGAAAGTAAATTTGAATACATATCTTCCATTGGCATTAGTACTAGATTATTTTAATTATTTTCTGGTAGGTGTGATTACTCATTCAATTCAATTGTCAATAAATTGAATGGACACTTTATTTTCCTTCTAACGGTATTCATGTTTTATCCTTCTGATAGTCTGCACTTTAAATACTGACAGTTTGAATTTTTTTATCTCTCTAAAAACTCTCTTATCTTTGACAAGTTGTACTTCTTCAATCTTAGAAAAGCTCCAGTTGCTTACAAATATATTTCTTATTAACGACAGATTCTCATTTAAAAATAGTTGTATGATCCAGCAATGTTACTCCTTGATGTTATCATATAAAATTAACATATAATTTCTCTCAAAAATCCACAAACATGTCATAATAGCTTTATCTGTAGTGGCCACAAGCTGTACATCAATATAATTTCACAGGTGATTGTATAAACTGTGGTGCATCTCTACAATGTGTAAGTGGCATGAATCATTATTCTGAATCAAATAACTCAGTCTCAAAATATTTTATACAACATGGTTATATTTATTTGACATTTTCAAAATGAGAAAAAAACTACAGTGATGTCAAAGAGATGAGTATCCCCTGGTTTCTGGGTGAGGTGAGGAAGTAACTATAAAGTGATTTAACAAGGGAGTAATTAGGGGAGATTGAATTGTTCTATATGTTAAATGTGGTGAGGGTGTTACACAAAGTTATGAATATGTTACAACTTGTAGAATCATACAATTAAAGAAAATATTCAATTTCACTGCATAATAATTTCAAAAGAAAAATTTTAAATGACTAATTCTTTTTCTATGACTTCTATTAGAATTTTCGACTGACCATGTGATTTTAAGTTCTATGTCTCATATATTCGTGTTCATATTTTGTATCGCTCTTCTTTTCTCTGTTACATTTTATCAGAATACTTTTCTTGTCTAAGATTTTTATACAAATCAGAACTGTCTTCCATGTAGTGTTTGATGGCTTGCTCCTTTTCTCTCAGTCTAGACTGCTTCTAGAGAAACAAAATCAGTGCAGCTTATAAATATGTACACACAGAGAAAGATAAACAAACAAATTCAGTGTTATGGAGTCAATGTTGATTCATAAAAACCCTACTGTGTTTATATATCTATAGCTAGATAGCTAAAGATGATAGATAGATATAGATAGATAGATAGATAGATAGATAGATATAGATAGATGATAGGTACATAGATAGATAGATAGATGGAAAGATATCACATAGTTGTAGAGACTAATCTCAAGTTCGTTAATCAAACCGAAGGCTGAAGGCTTATCATAAATTATAAAACTGCAAGAGATGATGAGCCAAAAACAACAGGTCAGGCAGCAGGCTGTTATTTCACAGACTGCAGGAGCTAATGAATCCCAAAGTAGACAGGTCATCTGGTAGTCTGCTGGCTCAAGTCTCAAGAACAGAAGTCAGATGATTATAGTCAGATACATGATTGAGAGCAAGCAAAAATTTTGTGAGCTTTTCCATGATGTCCATATATCTTCAATGTAGGCCACATTCCTGATAAACCTTTTTTGTTATTGGTTCAGAGTTATGGTTGGGTTAAAAGTGTAGAATCCCATCCTGATCCCTTTCTAGAGCAACTCACACTAATCCTCTTTCATCACATCTGGGCTGATCACGTATGACCACATCATGGTGGAGCATCACATCATTACGTAACTGGCAAACACAGGAATAGCCAAGTTGACACACTACCTTATCTATCACATCCTCATTAGGAATATTAGAGTTCCAGAGATGGGCATTTTGTTAACCATTGGGCCTGGTAGTTGATCAATATTGGTCTCTTATTACATGGATGATAAACAAATGCTTAACATGGATTTGATTATTCCCTGGCCCATTTTCTTTAAATATGGGGGTTAACTTACACTAGTGTGACAAATTCAGCCTTAATAGTGATACAAATATAGACATTTTAATGTTAAGATGTTAGTACAGATATGGCCAATGGAAAAGGGGTTGAAATAGGCTTGACTAGGAATTGTTCATGGGAAATATGATACTTCAACGCAGAAAATGTAAATTGTTGGCTTCTTGTGAACTAAAAGTGGAGATGCTACCTTCTTGTGAGCAAGGCCAATGTACACTCAATTCTTCTCTGTGAGTTTAAAGCAAAAGGAACTGATCACCTTCCATATACAAAGGCGCACAAGAAAAAATCTCATTACTTTGATAGAAAAATATTGATAACTCTATCTTATTCATAGTATTTTTGTGGTTCATTCATCTTTAAAGCTATAGCAACATGTGTACAAATATGCTTGATACAAATGATGTATTGAATGTTATACGAGCTGTAAGAGCCCCTAATAAAATCATCTTTAAAGAAGATAAATTTTATTTTAAAAAAAGAGTGAAGAGGTAGAGGCTAGTCTGTCAATCGTGTCATAGCTAATAAGGCCTTTATGTGGACATGGACTTCTCCTGAGAATTCTGGGAACTCCAGTAGTTTTCCTCCTTAGAGGTGGGAGATACAGTCTCTTCTCACTCCCCTGGAGATGCTCTACTGACAAGACACATGGTGCTATACACCCTAGGAGGTAGAAAAGCCACACAGACCTACCTTGATGCAACCAGATCTCTGGCATCAGAGAAGCCACATGGAAATCCCTGCCAGCACTGAGATGCTTACAATGCCATTGGATCTAAAGACTTTCTACCCACTGACCCATGATCCTCCTGCATTCAGCATCATTGCATGTATTTCATGAGTCTGAAAAGGTCTTTTAGACATTGGTATCAAGCATATGGGCTAATATTGTTTTTATGGACTTCATCAGGACTGGACTGGGATGGTTTTTCAATATTCCATTCCTCTTGTTTAAAACCATTTTCTTATACAAAAAAAGACTACCATGTCCTAGAACTTCTCTTTGCCTTCAAAAACATCTTCACTGCTAATTTCTCAGTGATGTCTTTTTCACCATGTCAGGTAATGTTGTCAATCTTGTACTTAACTACATTCCCCTATGATATATCCAAGCACATTCACATATTTTTAACTTAAAACATTTTTGAATATATTTCTTTAAAAAAAATGATGGTATAGCAAAAATTTTAAATACAATGCCCATATTGGCTTGCATAATTGGTTTTCTACTTAAAAACCAATAGTGTATTTTACTTCTGTTTTGTTTCCAATTGAAATATGATAAGTACAAAATAATCTGTCTGGAAAATACAAACAGAATGCTTTTGAAAAGCCAAGATGGTGAGACTTCATCTTCTGTACTTTGGAAATGTTATCGGGAGGCACATTATACTTGGAAAAGAAGAGGGACAGTTGAAAAATGCAAAGAGGTGGGTTTACACAATCCTGTAAAATGAGCTCAAGCTTTGTGAGGATGGAGCAGGACACAACAACCCCATTGAAATAATGTCTATGTGAGTGGGATCTCACTCAACAGCATAGAAAAACTGTGACATAATAAGATATGTGAAGACATCAATAGTGATAGCGTGGTTGCTTGAGCATGTCCCATCCATTTAAAGAATAGATAAGAACATTCTGTTTCTTTGGAATCCCATCCAAATGGGATGGGAAATTTGAAATTTCATCATGAAATTTGGACCCATTTCAACATTTTAAAAATATAATTTGTTAAACTTTTAATTTTGAAGTGGGTGAAGGTTTTCAGAGTAGGGCATCACTCTTACATTTAACAGTTTATAGACATTTATGTCATCTAACTTTTTGCAATGCCTTCAATGTAACACCACTTATTTAACTTTCTCTGAGCATTTCCTTTGACTATGACTCTTTCTAATTTACACTTGGGAACTTGGTCCTTGGGGTGATGCTATCCTGTTGCTCTCAAATGGTTGATAATTCTAAGGTGATCATACTTCAATTGTGTCATTAGTCCCCTTATAGACCTATCAATTAATTGACTAAAAATTAGACATGAAGGTTACTTTTTGAACTAAGGTGCTCTTGACTCAAGTCATTATCATTTCCATTGCCTCATTTGCATGTAAAATCTGTACATTGAATAAGGAAGTCAAAAAAAGAAATTATGCATGTGAACTGAGGTGCTAGTGAATTCTATTGAAAAGAACGTGTATTGCCAAAAACCAAACAAACCTGTCTCAGAAGAAGTCCAGGTAGAATGCTCCTTAGAGAAAAGGAGGGTGAGACATCATGTCTCTTACTTTGAACATGTTATCAGAAGAAGTCAACTCCTGGAGGATAGCAGGCTGTGTAAAATAGAGGGAGAGCCAAAAAGAGGAAAGAACTAGACATGATGGACAGACCCAGTGGTGTGACTTTTGGCTCAAATATAAGAAAAAAATCAAGAGTGGTGCAGAGTCAGCCAGGGTTTCCTCCTGTTGTAAATGAGGTCACTATGCATCTGAACCAACTTGATGGCACCTAAGACTCGTAGCAGTATATCTGAGTACATCTCGATGTAGGATATAGTTTGCAACCACCTTGACATCAGGTAATGAGACTCAGATTAACCAGGGCCCCTAAACAGTTTCTCTGACACATCTCATCTCATCATGTCATTCTCCTCGTAGTATGGCCAGAGCAAAGTGAAGTCTGACTTGGCACTGCATGGTTTTCTCAGACTCTTATCACAGAGCTCATAGATGCTCTGTGACCCACCCCAAAGTGTTAGGTCCACTGAACATCTACTTCTAACCGGAACTTACTCAATATGTGCAATTGCTATCATAAAGAAGGGCTTCTGGTTCCAGGAGGCCAGCAAACATAGCGTGCAACTCAGAAGGGGTTTATCCATGGAGGGTGGGGATGGGATTATGGAGATTCCATGTGTAGCTTGGAAGCACTGCCTTCAAGTATAGTCCTATTAGGACTAATAGGATAGTCCTATTAGGAGCGGAGGGGAGGTGGGTGTATGCTCTCTAATTAGAAAAATATCAAAAAATGTATTGCTATGTTTGATTTTGCCTCTTGTCATGCTGGGTTTTCTTTTTTTGTTTTTGTTTTGTTTTTTTGTTTTTTGGGGGGGCACCACTGCTCTCCAGTGGTGGGAGTAGGAGGCCCAGCCCCACTGCTGGGATTGAACCTCCGTCCCAGTGGGCCGCAGTCCCGCCCACAACCACTACGCCACCGGGGCTCAGCCCATGCTAGGGTTTTTTTGTGGTTTGATTGATAATTTCTTTTCTTTACTGAACATTAATGCATTTATGGATGTATCATAGTTGAGTAATTCACCTATTGGAAGATATTTTAGATGCTTTCAATTTTCAGCAATTATGAATAACCATTTGTGTGAGGCTAGAGTGTGGACATAGATTTTCATCTCATCTTGGTAAAGACCTAGATGTATGATTTATGAATCAACCTGAAAACTCACATTTTGCTTTGCAATGAACTCTCAGACTCTCTTCCAATGTGGCTTTCCTATGTTGCATTCCCACCAGCAACGAACTAGAATTCCTCTTGGTCCATAACCTCAATCACATTTGGTATTTTCAATGCTTTCAACATTTGCCATTTCAAATCTTTGTTTGATTTTAAACTCTCTAATGACATATCATAAGGAGCCCCAGGTGTGTAGTGTTTGTATATCGGGCTATTAACTACAAGCTCAGCAACAGCCAACCAACAGCCTCTCCAAAGGGGAAAGATGAGGCTTTCTACTCCATAAAAAGTTATAGCCTCGAAAAAAATGTTATAGTCTTGGACGTTCATAGAAGCAGCTCTACCCTGGCCTATAAGGGTTGCTTTAGGTCTGCATTGGCACAAAGGCAGTGAGACTTTTTGTTTCTTCTTAATGGCTTATGATATTAAGCATTTTTCATATGCTTAATTGATGTCTGTACATATATTTTGGTGAGGTGAGTAGTTTTTTAATTTTTCTTTTTAATTGAGCCTTAAAAAGCTAGTTAAAACAAAACATCATGTCGCTGATGTATATGTTCACTTAAATATATCTTAGAGACCCTGGTAGCACTGTGGATTAGGTACTGAACTGCAAACTACAAGGCTGCTGCTTCACAACCAGCTGTCCCTTCTGTAGAGAATGACACTCCTGTAAGGAGGGGGGCTAGGAGTTGGAACAGGCTCGATGGCAGAGGGTTTGCTTTGTCAAGCCCTTCTTCTTAAGAGAGTGTGGTGGATGATGGGTGAACTTTCTGTGGCTCATTCAATGCAGTGAAGAACTCAGGTGTTTCCATTCCCAGTTCTCCCTAATGCACCTCCTCATCGAGGAGAAAAAGGTTATTTTTCAATGCAAGGCAGCCTAAAACCTTCCTGGGTGGTACAATTTTTTAAAGTGGTCTTCAAAATCATAGCTGACAGGAAAATGTGCAAGTAAATTATGCCAGTTTTGTTTTGACATGTGGTTATTTTTTTACCATGATCATTCATAATGGTGAGCATTTTGCAAAATGTACACTGCTCCTAAACCCATCCCTTAGGTAATTTGCTTCTTTAGAGGGGTGTCAGGAATTAGTTTATGGTGAATTGCTGTTTATTTTGACCTGAAGATAAACTTCAGTAAGATGGACATTTTGACATCATCACAATGCCTATCTAGGAGAAACGGGAGCAATGTGTGTCTTTGGCTGCTTGATCACTTGTCACCCTTCAAGTATTTGTTAATAATTAATTAGCACAGTAGCCTGAAGAAAGAAAAATTAAGTAAATGTGATATTTACACAATTTTATGTCAACCTGATAAATAATAATGAAGGGGGAGGAGTAGTCTGGCCTCTCAGTCAGACCACAGCCTGGTGATTCTTCTTTGTGAGCATGGCCTTCTCATGAGGATTCTGGGACTTTCCCTTTTCCTCCCTGGAGGCCAGACACACTCTTCCTCTGCTTTGCCTTCCTGTTGATAAGCCATCTAGAGCTGGGCTGATGGCAGCCAGAATCCTAAAGATCCTTCAACTGTCTCTGTATCCACAGGACTTTCTGCCCACCAGCCTGTGATCTTCCCACATTCAGCATCATTGCACGTGCTGTATGAGTCTGAAGAGGAATTCATGGACTAATTGGCTAATCAGTCTTAAGGGCAAATATCAAATTTATGGTGTTGATCTGGACTGGGCTGTGATGTTTATTGATCCGTAATTACTTTATATAAATTTACTATTACACATATATGAGTGTCTCTGGATTTGTTTTTCTAGTCAACTAAATTTAACATAGTAAATTACTTTAGGAAAATAAATGTAGTGATACCACAAAACAATGGGCTATCCATACAGAAACATTTGTTTCTGATCATGGCTGAAAGTTAATCATATTATAATAGTCCTATGGGTTCAAGGTTGAGTCATAGAAAAGAAAACTGAGGGTGACATAAAAATAGAGAAATAAAGATCATAGTCCAGAGCGTCAGCTCTGCAGTGAAGAAAAGCTGACAACTTGCTCTTGCTACTGCTTGCACAGGCAAGGCTTGGGAGTGACTCTAGACAGCAACCCTCTCATATTTGCCCACTAAGAACCATCAAAACAAAACAGCATGAAACAAAAATCCGTATCCATTAGCGAACCCACAATGATGAAATGAGAACAATGTTAATGCTTGATCAGTGCTAAGACAAGTATGACATGTCTGGGTCAGTTTCATCAGAACCCCTGCTGAGTTTGGTAGACTAACGATGGGAAGTGGAGATGTGTGTTGTTCCTCCAGTACTCCTTTGGGCAGATGGTACAGCTCCTGGCAAGGCTTTTGCTTTCTCGTCTTCATTTTACCACTCAAATCACACAGACTCTCATCGCCTGCTTTATCCAGCCCAATCTCGTGTTTGCTCTTAAAGACTGCAATTACGATATTGTCCTTTTCGGGAGGAATCAGTGAGAAAAACGAGATGAAGTTTCCTTCATCAAGAATCGTATTGTCAGTAACAGATGTTCTTGGCTTTCCTGATAATAGCCCTCTTCAACTCAGTGTTGACCTGGTCTTGGTACAATCCCACTTCTTTCTTTGTTTCATTATTGTGGCCCTGAGCTACCCATCATATTCCTGTTTCACTTGGTTGTTTTGCGCTTGTCTCAGAATTTTGTACTTGTATAGTTGTTGTACAACAACAATGTTGGGCTATGTTTTTTCAATGAAGTTTTCTGGTATTCTTAATATGAGATACCTGGGTCATCTCCATCTACATAGGAAAGTACAATTCCAGGTCTGACCCAATAGAATCTAGGATTTGGGTCATTCAATCCTTCCTTCTACTTAAAAAGAAAAATAGGCCAAATTCATTTTTTAAATTTCACTTAAAAGTTCCCTTATGATATAACCTGTTAATAGATACTGAGAAAGGCTAGAAAATTTGTTCTATCATTCTTGGAGCTTGTCAGCTAGTGTGAGGCTGGAGGAAGTAGAAAACATTAGTTTCAGGTTGGACAGAATAGAATAGGAATCCCAAAGCTGCCATACCCTGTTGGATGAATTGCTTAGTATTGATGACAGTTTCGTTATTTCCACCCCACCTTCACTCTACCCTTCTGGTATCGCCACTCTCACTACTGAGAGGTTCATCTTTTCTCGATTCCCTGTTTTTCCAGCTCCCATCTGCACCAGTGTACCTCTTCCAGTCTAGCTGGATTTGTAAAGTAGAATGGGGATCATGATATTTGTTAGGAGGAAGCATTTGATAACTAGAGGAACGATGTATGTTTCATCATTGCTACACTGCACACTGACTGGCTCATCTCCTCCCCAAATATATACATGCAAGAAAATACAGAAAAAATAACTACAGTCAAATATACTAGTGAAAATTGACTTTATCCTTTAGGAAATAACACAGAAGCTCTCTGAGGAATCTGAGTATAATTCAAAAGTTTTTTTGAGCAGACAAAAATAAAATGCCAGGGCTGAGCCCCGGTGACGTAGTGGTTGTGCGCGAGACTGCGGCCCACTGGGACGGAGGTTCAATTCCAGCAGTGGGGCTGGGCCTCCTACTCCCACCATTGGAGAGCAGTGATGCCCCCCCCACCGAAAAAAAAACCCCAATCCCTCTGCCATCAAGTTGATTCTAATGCATATTGACCCTATACAGATTTTGCAAGATGGTAAATGTTTACATGAACAGACCACTTCTTCTTTCTCCTCCAGTGTGACTGGTGGTTTTAAAATGTAGACATTGTGTTTAGCAGCACAATACTTAACCCACAATGATAGGAGAAATATATGCCCAAAATACATACTTATTTCACTCATAGGAAAATTTCCTAGACAACTTCAGGGGTCTATTTTCTTAACAAAATCTTTGCCTCAAATTTACCTTTCTAATTTACTAGTACATAACATTTTGTTGGTGTTGGCTGAGGTCAAACTGGTCCCTCCTCAGCTTGACTCCATGCATAACAACATGAAATGATGCTCTGTTTGGTCCCCTGCTAGCCTCTTCATTACTTATAGATTGGATTGTTAGGATCCCTAGGGTTTTCATTGGCTTCTTCATCAGCAAGTTCAAGTCCTCCTCATTTTCAGCAAGGTTGTGCCACCTGCATATTACAGGAGGTTAAGGAAGTCTTCCTTCAATCCTGAGGCCTTAGTCTTCATGTAGTTCAGCTTCTCTGATTAGTCCTTGATTTAAGCCATAGGGTCTTCCCTAATTCTATTTGCACAACTGCCACTTATTGATCCACGTTCAGGTTCCATATGACCACCATGGAGTGTTGTTGAGTTCCCATTTTTCTCAAGGCTATTCGTATTTCAGTTGGATCCACACAGTTGAAAGCCTTGCCATAGTCAATAAAACACAAATAAACATTTTTCTAGCATTCTGTGCTTTCAACTCTTATTTACACTTCTTAGTAAAAGAATATCATTCACTCTACTTACATTCTTTTTCTCCATATACTCTGTTGTTGTTTTTTTCCTGGTTGGAGGTGAGATATGCTTTAAAGTTCACCTCTTTACCCTTGACTTTGACCCAACTTCTCTTTTTAGAGGAATCTTCCCACATGATCATCTACAGGCTTGATTTCCAATACGGCCGCACTCTAGTCCATAATGCCTCAATTTTTATGTAGAGTCTCTAAGTTGGCAAAATCCTCAGATATACTATTTTCAAAATGTGTCTTTTTACTTCTTAATATCCTACATAAATATATATGTTGTTTAATGTTAGCAGATTTCATTCCTGGACCTCTCCTTTGTAAATTAAGTATGATGCCTATGGATAGTTTTAGAAGGCAGCTTTCTGCACTTTTCTCTTTTGTGTCACTACGTGATCAGTATTTTATCACTATATTTGGGATGATGTAACAAAGTATCACAAATCTGGGTGGCTGAAAACCACAGACATTGATTTTCTAAATCTTAAGGAGGCCAGGTGGTAAAAATCAAATTGTCAGAGTCATATGCTTTCTGAAGACTTTAGGGGAAGGAATCCTTCCTTACCTCCACAGGTGGTTTCAGTATTCCTTGCTTAGTGAAAGTGTAACTTCATTTCCTACATCTGTTTTCATTTCGCCATCATACCACTGTGTCTCCACATATTTTATTCTCCCATTTGAAAACTGACCTCAGTCATATTTAACTTAAAATATGCAAAAAGCCATAGTTAACTCACGTGCATATATTCTCAATATCAGGACTTCAGTATATCAACCCAAACATGGACAAAGCAGCCCATTTATTACAAATACAGTAGTTCTTCAATAAAGAAATTAAATGTATGTCTTAAAGATGGAGAAAACATTTTTAATTAATAATTAAATTTCAATTCAGAAGAAAGAACTCACATATGATAAATTCTGGCAATGAAATACTGATGTTGGATGAATGTTCTTGCAAGTCTTCCACCTACTCATAATACATCAATATAAGAATCTTAACAAGAACTTCTCAGAAGTATTCATGTACGTAACTAATTCGTCTTCCCATATCTGTTCAGTTTGTCTGTTTATTCACTCTCAAATTTTTATTATTACTGCTAGAGTAATATTTGAACATATAATTCTGTTATTTTACATAGGACTGTTACTGTATGTGCTACTGTTTGCTTCTGGGGTGTGTGTGTGTGTGTGTGTGTGTGTGAAAGAGAGAGAGAGAGAGAGAGTTATCTAAGGGCATGAAAGAACAATAAAACCAACAACACCGAAGAGGAAAAATAATTTCACAGTATCATATACATAATTGACGCACATTATTTGAAAACTCTCTTTGGTTCATAATGATTTACATAAATTGAGTCCTGAGAGTATTTAAAATGCATTTGCAAAAATCAAAACACAAATAAACAAGAAACATGGTGGGAAAGCTATGGTTTATAGTATGTAGAACTTTTTAAGTTCACGCTTGAAGAACTTTATCCTCTGATTCGAGTATAATGATTATATTGCCCCACAGAAAAGTGTAATAATTATATTTTTCTTACCTACTTGGGATGTACAGTCAGGAAAAAGCAGTCCCTGGCGAAAGCCATGCAGCGTGATAGGGTCGAGGGTTTGCAAGGCAGAGGAAGGCGCTCGACAAGATGACTTGACACAGTTGGCTGCAAAAATGGCCTGAAGAACTGATGGCTTTGTGGTTCAGCGAGGCAAACTATCTTTGTAACATAGATTATTTATAAAAATTGTAAAAGCACATATTCTCTAAAAAATGGACTCAAGCACAGGGACAATTATTTGGACGGCACAGGCCCGGGTAGTTCTCTGTTCTATCGTGCTTGGGGTTGCTGTGGGTCAGAGCCTACCGCATGCCACCTAGCAACAGCAGCAACAACAACAACAACAGCAACAACAGCATAGTTTCTTATTTCCCCCTTTAACACTTTTACTATAACTGAGGACTAAAGTAGGGTTGGAATTATGTAATAAGTAATGATACACTACTCTCTACCACTTTCAGGAGTTTCCATTAATCCACTGCTAACTTCTCATTACCAAATTGTGGAGAATCATCTCATGCAATGATCAGGGACAAGAGTTATTAGAAATTTAATCTATTGGCATAATACAAAATATATCCGAGAAGCAAAAATGAAATTCAAGATGAAATTAAAAACCATTTCTGTTACAGCAAATTTTTTTTTTAAATCTGAAATAAAGAAAAGTAATGAGGGATTCTAGCTTTAGCATTATGTAAAATGCTCACCAAATATTGGCATTAAAACAATTTGGGATAAAAATAACTAAATAAAGGTCTGGTAAGCAAACACATGTGGTTTTAACCCACAAGCTGCTCTACAGGATAAAGATTTTAGCCTCGAGAACTCTGTGTAGATGTTTGACTCCAGTCTGTGCAGTTCCTTGGTGCCCTGGTGAGGTAGTGGGCAAGATTTCGGGCTGTCAAATGCAAAGTCAGAAATTAAGCCTCCAGCCACTCTGAGGAAGGAAGATGAGACGTTCTACTCTCATAAGCACCAGTATCGTGGGAAACCCACAGAAGCAACTACTCTCTGTCCTGTAAGGTCGCTGTCAGTTGGAATCAACTCAAAGGAGTTGAGGCGGGATTTGGGTTTGCTTTGCTTTGTTTTCAATAGAGTTACTCGAAGCCAGAATCAGCTCTACAACAGTGTGTTTGGTTTGGTTTGGAGTAAAAGAGGAAGTACAAAAATAACCCTTAATTCATATTTTACATGTTAAAATGTACATTTAGAAAAGCACTCAGTATTTTGCTGAGAAAATTAGATAGCCAATGCTGGGGGGCGGGGGGGGGGGATAGTGGGACTCTAACTCTAGATCTCCACCTTGATCTACATTATTTGTACAGGTACCTGTTTCTACCAAACAGTTAGCCAGCCCCACTGCATCGAGTTTGTTCAGACTCACTGGGCCTCTCATTCAGGCTTCTGAGGCCACGCCTCTTTACCAGAGCCCACAGTGTCACCTTTGTTCTGTGGGGAACGCCTGGAACTTTCCACTGGGCCGCTCAATGCCTAAACCCAGCATGATCTGGACTCTTTGTTGTCATCTACCTTCAATTCTGCCCCAATTGTGATGAGTGCAGACACAATAGAATCAGACTCTTGTAACCCACTGCATTCCCAATGTCACAACTTTGAAAGTAGATTATCAGATCTTTCTCCTGCACCAAAGCTATTCATTCCACCACTCTACTTACGCCTTTCTCTATAAACACTCATGGCCATTGGTCCCCATTTCAACTCACAGCCAAGCAACACGCAACCGAGCAGTACTATGTTCCATATGGTTTTCTGGACTGTCATCTTCACGAAAACAGAAGTATCATAATTTCTCCTAGAAAATTTAACACCAGACAAGTTCCAAGGAGCAGAAATTGAAGATGTTCCAAAGGTTCAACTCTTCCAAGATGCTATTTTGCTGAATTCCCATCCCACTTCCCTTTCTCTTTGAGCCCTTGATATCAGGGGTTAATTTTTCCTTTCCCTCCCCCTGCTCCACTCATGATCCCTTGAAGAATTATAATTTTTTTTGCTCACACACTAAAAACCCACACAGATACGGCAGCAGGCAGCTAATGGACAGATTCCCATTCCCGCTGACCACTGGCCGGTGGAGAAAAATTATAAATTATTATTGCTTTCATTTCTAACTCTGACCACTGACTCCCTTCACCCACATTTCTTTTTTTATCCCTCGTAGGGCGGGGAGATTATATGTCAATCATTGTGATCTGTTCTCCCTTTCTCCCCTCCTCCCCCTACATTACCCCCATCATCCTGGTATTCCTACTCCCAGAGGGGTTTATCTGACCTGGATTCCATGTGTCGTGAGCTCCTATCTGTAACAGGGTGCATGCTCTGGTCAGGCCAGAACTGAAAAAGTAAGACTGGGGTCATTATAGTGAGGGGTAAGGAAGTCTTAAAGAACCAGAGGGATAATGTGTGTTTCATCAGTGCTAAATTACACCCTGGTTGACTCATCCCTTTCTTGTTACACTTCTGTGATGGGATGCCCTATTGTCTACAGATGGGTTTGGCGTCACTGCTCTGACCCCCCTCCTTCTCAACAATATGCTTTTGTTTGTTTGTTTGTGTATTTGTTTGTTTGTTTGTGGTCTTCTGCTCCCTGTTACCTGATTCCATTGATACCTCATGATATCACAAGTAGGTGTGCTTTTTCCATGTGGGATTGTTGCTTCTCTGCTAGATAATAACTTGGTTAATTTCAGGAATTTAAGACCCCAGAGACTGTATCTTTTGATAGTCAGCCACCATCAGTATCCTTCACTACATTTTCTTATACACCCATTTTGTCTTCAGGGATCGTGCTGGGAGGGTGAGCATCACAGAATGCCAGGTTATTAGAACAAAGAGTTCTTGTGTTGGGGGGGGTGACATCAGCAGAGACCTAAAGTCCATCCACTTTCTTAATGTATTGCCATACAAATATATGAACATAGGCCAACATCTCTATTTTTATGAATTAATATATTTATGTATGTGCACATTTATGTTTATTCCTCTATCCATAACTTTGCTTCCTAGATTATCTTTCCTATTTCCTTTTACCTCCCTCCTACCCCACCAGTATGCTTGCCCTTCTTCTGTAACTAGTATATATTTTAATATTCAAATGATTCCATTAAATTTAAACCAAAATATATTAATGCCTTACAGTTGTATAGTACTTTGATAGTTTATAAATATTATGCTGTTTTGCTATATTAGAACAATTCTGCATGTGTGACTCAAAGAGCTATAGTTTGGAAAGGTGGTGCAGTAAGAGCAAATCAGGAGCTCACTGATCTTATCAGAGGAACAGTGGAGGTGGCTGCTTCTTTTTGTCTTCTGCTGTAAATTAGGTGGTGCTTATATAATCAGTTTAGCATTCAACAGTTTAAACCATTCCTCAACACACCCAATAGTTTATCCCTCAACTCCCTGGTTTTCCTTTTCCTTCTTGTGTTCTTCGATTTTTCTAAAGTCTAGCCCAGTGCTTTGTCTTCTGTTCCTTGTTCTTCTCTCCTTGGCAAACTCCAAAGTCTATTGCCCTTGATATATTTTCTTAAGTACCTGCTTCTGTAGCAATTGTGTCAAGTAAACCCCCCTGGGACAGCTCTGCTCAGTTACACGAGGTGTCTGGCATCAGAATCTGTATGATGACACCCAGCAACACAACAATGCTGAACCTCCTCTCATGCACTTATTTACCATTCATGTACTTTAATGAAATATCTGGTTAAATGTTTCTACCATTTATTGTGTCTTTAGTTTCTTTATTATATTTTGTAAGTTATTGCTATGTTTTGGATACATGCCCTATGAGGCAGAAACAGTGGGTTTTGGTGTTGCTCTTTGAAAGATTTTCTTAAATATTTTTTATTCCTTTAAGACAAGCTTGACAATAAGAGAAAATATGTGCAAATCAAGGAGCTAATAAGGGACATGTGCCCCAAATCTAGAAAAAGTTTCTAAAATCCAATAGGAAAATTAACAACCCAGTAAATAAATGGGAAAAATATCTGAGCAAACATTTCATCAAAGAAGATACAAGAATGGCAAATAAGCACATAAAAAGTTCTTCATTTTAATAAAATCCAATTTAGAAATAATTTTCCTTGACTAAAAATTACATTTGGTTTTGAACTTTTAGATATTAAGTTTCTTATGATCTAAGATCAAAATACATTTCTCTTTGTTTTGGTTTCCATATATATATATATATATATATACACACATATACCTTTATCCTTTCTATTTAAGTGTTTGCCATGCTATTTGCTTCTGACTCACATCCTGGGGTTTTTCTCATTGTTTTTATTGTATGTGTTCACTGTGAAGTTCTAAGACTTGGCCTAACCTCAGCCATTACTGAAAGACAAAGAGGGGGGAAAACTGTACAGGCTAAGTCATTCCGTAGACTTTGATTTCCCTACCAATTAGCCTACTCCAGATTACAATTCATAGTCCTCTGGTTAATGTTTTAGCACTCTGTTCAGAGTTTTAGGGGCAGTGAGAGGCATAGAGTACAGTGAAATTACTCTACCTTGACTGCCAACACAAGTGCCTGGTCAGTGAGATAAGGTTACAGTCGAAATCCAAAACGGATGAGAAGAAAATATAAGATCATATGTTTTATAAAACTAGAATAAGGAAAAGCACTTCTAAGTGATAATGATGTCTTGATCACATCAACACACAAGTGACTTCATTCAACTTAGGTTTCTACACACCCAAAGTACCACACAATGAAGAAAGAAAACTAAATTGATACAAAGTAATTGGTAATGCATGAAACATGTTAAATATCCTTATTGTTTAAGAAAGCCTAAAAATTAAAGTATAATAAAATTAAAACCAAGTGCATTAGAAAATAGTTCATAGCAGAAAGGTAAGCTGTGTAAAGTTGTCCAACCTCATTCAAAACCAATGAACTATGTAAATTAAAAATAAAATATCATGTTTCTTTATCAGACAAGCAAAGGAAAAACAGTATGTCATACTTGTAAATTCCATTGGCAAAAGTTTGAGGAAGCCTACCTCATACTCTGCTAATGGCCAAATTCTTTAGTATTACTTCTTTGAAACAAAATTCATAAGGTGCATGTGTATTAGGATTTAAAGTTTAAAATGTTTATTTTACCTGTATTACTTAATTTGATCCTCCCAATATGGGAGATAGTAATGACACCCATTTTTAAGATAAGAAAACTGAAATGGTGCCAAAAGACATGCCAAGTCAGGTTCATACAATTAATAAGTGACAAAGCCCAGGTTAGAGCTCTTATCTTTGGATTTCAATTCTGTTAACTTTCCGTTAATGAGAGTTGATGTTCCTTGAAAAACAAGTGTTTTGTACAGCAAAGGGTGTCCCTATATCCCACAGTGTGAATGAAAGGTGCTGCATTTTATTACCTTGTAAGATAGTAGTGTGCTGGTAACCTTCCTACTTTAAAGTTGGTAGAATTATTGCAGTAAAGTAAGTGTTGCATAGGCAAGGAAATATTCAAGGCATTATTCTTCATTAAAAAACAGTATTCTTTATTAAAATTTCATAGGTGGTTTAATTTATTTTTGTGTAGAACATTCTTTTTTCATCTATCATTTGAGAGGTGTGTGAAATAATCTGTATTCTGGTAGTTCAAAGAAAAAGACTCAGTGGAAATATTTTATTACCATGATAAAATGATTATTTTAAGTAAAGTAAAAAAAGGAAGTTCAGTTTTGAAAAGGCTTATTATCTGGCATTGCACTGACTTTTGAGAGAAATAATTATTCTGAGCTACTGAATGTTGCTGCAATTTTCACACAGAAATATTTGCCTTATGCATTTCTCTGTGTTATTGAAGACCTATTTAAAAAGCTATATTGGAAGTTTGCAGTTTGGAAGTCATTTGATATAGCTGATAAGAGTTTATTTTTATTTCATGAAACATAAACTCACTAAAAATTGTAACACTTTTTTGCGATATAAAATGGTGAACAACCAGTTAGCAGTGTTAATTGGCTTTTGAATTATATTTGAATCATCCTTCTTCTTCATTGTGTTTCTATCAGATTTTGTTGGAATTACTGAAACAAATTATTTATTCAGATTTGTAAGACAGTGGAACATTTGTCTGTTTAACAATTCAGCTTTGTATAGGAATTCTCTGTGCTTTTAAAATCACAAAAAATGACTCTAAAACATGTGGTCAGCCCAGTGGTCATTGTTCAATATTCAATGATGATCTTGAGGTAAACAAAAGTGGATAATTAAATTACAGTGTGATAAAGTTACAGGCTGAGCTTGGGAGTCAGTCCTGTTTCTAATGGAGCACTCTCTTAGCTTCACTCTCTCTGCAGTTGGACTGACTCAACAATTAAGCCAGCTATCTTTGACTTCCTCCTAGATTGGTGATTTGGGACATATACTTAGCTTCTTTGAAATTTAGTTTTGTATCTTCAAATTAAAAGCAACCACCTATACACAATTGTAGTCATAATCTAAAATAACCTAAAATGGTGCAGAGTCCCATGTCAAGAATATCATACAACATTGAAAAAACATTTATTTTCAATCTGCTCTAATACTTAAAGTCTTTTCTACTTGTTCTCAAACCATGACATTTTTCAGCCAGTTGGGGGTTTCCTGTAGACTGTGAGATGCACCCAGATTCCCTCCCCAGAGAGCTGGGGTTGGCTCTCCCAGGTTCTGGTGGCGTCAGCCCCTTCAGAGATTGCTTCACTTGGTGACAACCATCTTGCCAAGAGTTATGTCTCTTCCCAGAGCAGGCCACCCATCATGATGGGCCATCCAACCTGAAGAGCTCTGGCGATTTCTGCCCAATGCCTAACAGCTCTGAAAGGTGAAGGGCACTTCAGCGCTTCTATGTGGGACCCTTAACTCCCATTATGCAATTCTGTGTTTTTTTTCTAATTTTTGCTAAGGTTAATCCCAAGCACATGCTCAATAAGCATTCTTTGAGGCAAACTCAAGTTGAGTCTGCTTTGCAGAAAATTCAATCTGCACCCTGGATCCTGCTTTCTATGACATACTCATCAATTAACTTAAATTCTGGACATAGTCCAAGATACACTGCTTCTTCCCCTTACTTTCCTGTGTACTCCACACCACTCCTAACATACTCCCATTCCAGATTTGGTAAGAGCCAGCAACTAATCGTGAGCACTGATACTTGATAAGAGGCCATTGGTCTTAATACTGATTGTTTAAGATAGGCTAGAATGCTTCATCTCAGGCTGATCATGCTTTTAAATGTTTGGATATTTTATTTAAATTTTTATTTAAAACTTAAAGGCATTTTTATTAAAATCAAATTAATCACAGAACTGTCAAATTATCTAGGCTGAGATTTTAATAATGCAATTTTTTTAAATTTTATTGGGGGCTCTTAAAGCTACTACAACATTCAGTACATCATTTGTATCAAGCACATTTGCACACATATTTCCACATACATTTCGCAATATTTTCCACCTGAGCCCTTGATACAAGCCCCTTTTAAAAAAAACCCTCCCCTTTCCCTCCCCACTCTTTTTAAAAAAATTGATCATTTTATTGGGGGGGCCCTACAACTCCCATCACAATCCCCAACAACACCAGTTGTATTCAGGCCACTTTTACACACCCATTGCCATCATCACTCTCAAAACATTCTCCCTCCCTCCAGGCCCCATTATCTGCCCCCTATATTACCCTTCCTCCCCCCCTTCCCCTTGAACCCTTAGTAATTTACAAATTATTTTTTCATCCTGTACACTGTACAATGTGTCCCAACACTCACTTCCCTGTTGTCCATGCCCCAGAGAGGAGGCTACGTGTAGATCCCTGAAGTTGGCTCTCCCTCTCCATTCCTCCATCCCTCCACCTTCCTGGTATTACCACTCCCATCACTAGTCTTGA
>PVJH01003524.1:0-13874 GCA_004026705.1 Nesogale talazaci
ATCATTTTATTGGGGGGCCCCTACAACTTCCATCACAATCCCCAACAACATCAGTTGTATTCAGGCCACTTTTACACACCCATTGCCATCATCACTCTCAAAACATTCTCCCTCCCTCCAGGCCCCCATTATCTGGCCCCTATATTACCCTTCCTCCCCCCCTTCCCTTTGAACCCTTAGTAATTTACAAATTATTTTTAAAAAATATTTTACAAAATATTTTTACAAATTGTCTTCTGCCTTTCTTATGCAGTGTCCAACTTTCACATGCCTTTGAACACACAATGCCTTGGGTGAGCCACATCCGAGTTCCCTAAGTAACATCTTTACTCTTCAACACTTTAAAGAGCCCTTGTTGCAACCAATGTAACCAATGTAGGTCATCTTTTGATCTCTTGTCTGCTGCTTCCAGCATTGATTGCAAGCGTAAGAAAGATAAAATCCTCGACAACTTCTTTCTTGGTTTGTCATGATGTTACCTGTTACCTCAGTTGTGAGTATCTGGGTTTTAACTTTGATTTGAATACACACTGATGACTACAATCCTTGGTCTTCATCACCACGTAGTTCAAGACCTCACTTTAGACAAGCAAGATTGTGTCTTCTTCATACTGAAGATTACTTATTCCCAGATTATTTACTTAGCATGTAGATTAAATAACTATGATGGTAAGGTACATCATGATACACCTCTGTCTTGATTTTTAAATCATGGAATAGTCCATTTTTTTTCTATGACGGCTTTGTAATACACGTACACATTCTGCGTTAATACAAAGAAATGCTCTGGAATCCCCACTCTACTTAGTGGTTGGTTATGACCTACACAATTGAGAGGGGCTTTTTGTAGTCAATAAAACACATGTTAACATTTTCTAGTGTTCTTTGAGTCAAGATCCATCTGTTGTAAGCAGTGATATACCTTGTTTTGTTCTCTTCTAAACTTGGTTAATATTTCTGACAGTTTCCTCTCAATGTATTGTTGCAACCAATGCTAAATAATGAGCAAATTTTTACTTGACTGTGATATTAATGGCGCTATTTGACAATTTATTCAATCTGTTCATCTTTTTTTTGGAATAGGTATACATATGGATCTCTTACAGTCAGTTGGCCTGGTACCTGCCTTTCAAATATCTTGGAATTTCAAGTGGTATTCCACCAATTTCATTAGCCTTGTTTTTGGTTATGCCTTCAGTGCAACTTGAACTTCTTCCATAAGTAATTGGTTCTTGATAATATGCTATCTCCTGAAAAGGTTGACTACTGTCTTTTTTTAAAAAGTGACACTGTACCACCTTCCAATTCTTTTGATGCTTCTTGAGTCCTTCAGTATTTTATCCACAGGATCTTTTGATATTACAACTTGAGGCTTGAATGTTTTGAGTTGTACTTGTTTTCAGTTCTTTAAATCAAAGATAAATTAAGTGCATCCTTCCTTGTGATTTTCTAACTCTAAGTTTTTGCATACTCCATTATGTTGTTTTTGTTTTCTCCAGTGTCCTTTGAAAAATTTTATTCAGAAATTTTACTTCATCATTTCTTCCATTTGCTTAAGCTATTTGTGTTAGTTTGGGTTGACTAGACAAATAAATCTATAGACACTCATGTGTGTATTGGAAAGAACTTCATATAAAAGAGCAATTGAATATTGAGGAAACATTTCAGCCCTCTTCAGATCAAGTCCATACATGCAATATTAGCCCATGTGTTTGATCCCAATCTATAAACTCCTCTTCAGACTCACACAAAACATGCAATAGCTCTGAATACTGGAAAATCACTGGCCAATGGGTAGAAAGTTTTGTAGATCGAGTAGTGGTGAGAGCATCTCTGTGCTGGTATAGCTCTTCACATGGCTCCTCCAGCTCCAGGGCTCTCCCTAGCTCTATCTTGTCAATGGAAAGACAAAGCAGAAAGTCTGGCCTCCATTGAGCTCTTTATCTCCTTCCAACCTCCAAAATGAGTTCATCAAGCTGATGAACTTGACAGGCTAGATTCCACCCATTTTCAAGTTGATAGAAGATTATGTAACTGTCACACTACTCTACAATTAAGAGCAAGTTTTAGAGTCTCCTGTGACATCAATTTTGATCTTTTCTTTCTTTCCTGTCTTTTAAATGATATCTTACATTTCTTAGAAATAATATTCTTGCTATTTTCCTATAGATCATAAGACCTAGTGCCATTAGTGTTCAATGAGTTAAATCTGTCTTGAGATATTCTAAAAAATTAGGTAGGATGTAGTCACAGCTGTATTTTGACCCACGTGGACAAGTTTCTTCCACTTCAACCTGACCTTGCAGATGAGAAATTGATGATCTTTTTTGCAGTCCACTCTCGGTCACATTTTGGCTGCTGATATTAAACTTCTTCAATATTTTCTTCCCCCAGATGTAGCCAATTTGACTTTTGTGCATTTCCCTCTCAAGAAGTCCATGTGACTAGTCATTGAGGAGACATGTCTGTGATGAAGAAGCTGTTGAGCTTGAAAAATTCTATCAATCTTAGTGGGACAAGAGATAAGTAAAAAATAGAGGAAAGAAATAGAAGGCAAAAGGTATTTATAGAGATTTCAATACAGGCATGTACCTAGGTAAATATATTTATACATGATGATGGGGAAATAGATTTATGAGCATTTATGTATAGGTTCAGTATTAAGGCAGCAGATGGATATTGGGGCTCCACTCAAGTACTCCCTCAATTCAAGAACACTTTGTTCTATTAAATTGGCATTCTATGATGCTCCCCTTTCCAACATGGTCACTTAACACAAAAGTGTGCATGTGAAATTGTGGTAAAGAAAGCTGATGGTGCACAGCTATCAAAAGATACAGTGTCTGGGGTCTTAAAGGATTGAAGATAAATAAGAGGCCATCTAGCTCAGAATCAACAAAGCCCACAGGGATGAAGCACACCAGCCTGTGTTTTGCTCATTGTTGCAGTCACTGACCATGAGGTGCCAAAAACGATCCAGTATCAGACATCAAAGAACTAAAATTTTTATTATTGGAAATGAGGGGGTTGCAGTTTAAGGACCCAAAGTCCATCTGTAAGCAATAGTGTTCCCCTAATAGAGGGATCACAGGGAGGAGATGAACTAGTTATGGTTCAGTGTACTAGTGATGAAGCATGCAACTTTATTCTAGTTGGTTAATGTTTCCTCCTTCCCCATTCATTATCTCAATTCTACCTTACAAATCCGGCTAGACCAAAGGATGTACACTGGTACAAATAGGAGCTGGGAACACAGGGAACCCAGAACAAATGATCCTTGAAGGACCTGTGGTAAGAGTGGTCATACCAGGAAGGTAGAGGGAAAGCAGCCTAGAAAGGGTGAGCCTATTATATGGATATACATATAACCACTTCCCTGGGGTACAGACAAAGGGGAAGTGGGTGAAGGAAGACATTGGACAGTGTAAGATAATACAAAATAATAATAATTTATAAACTATCAAGGGTTTATGAGGGAGGCGGCAGCTGGGGGGGGGGGAATGAGAAGCCAATACCACGGGCTTCAATAGAAAGCAAACGTTAAAGAATGATGATGGCAACAGATGTACAAAAGTGCTTGACACACAAAGAACTTATGTATGGATTGTGATAAGAGTTGTATAAGCCCCCAATAAAAGGATTTTTAAAAAGAAAGGAAAATTTTATCATGCCATCTCCAGTTTTCTTTCTACCACAAAGGCCATATTTTATAACTACTGTTCCTTCTTCTCTGTTTCCAGTTTTTGAATGTGAATTACCAATCATCAATGCATCTTGACTTAATGTTTGTTCCATTTCCTACTGTAAATTTTCATAGAATTCTTCAATTCTGTCATCACTAGCTTTTGTGTTTGGTGTGTAAATTGAATGATGGCTTATTGAATGTATTTTCTTGTTTCTATACATATGTAATCTTATTAAAAACAGCATCATATTTTAAGACAGATCTTGGGAAGGTCTTTTGACAGTGAATGGCACATCAGTCCTCTTCAATTTGCCTTTCCAAGGACAATGTCTTCTTCAAAATGGCCAATACCAGTCCATTTATGCACACTGGTGGCTATGATATGGATCCTCATGCATTCCATTTATTTTATTTGATCATGTTACCTTTAAAATTTTTTATTTTACTATTTATAATTTTCCTAGATTCATACTTCACACACTCCAAGTTTCAATTATTAATAGATGGTTGCTGCTCTTTCTTCTCATTTTGATTTGTGCTCCATCAGCAAATGAAGATCCCAGAAGTAGTACTCTATTGATGTCATTGTACTGTATTCTACTTGGAGAAATCTGCTCTGTCTCAATCACTTTTTGAATGCCTTCTAATTTTAGGTGCTCATCTTCTGCTACAATCCCTGTCAGTGTCCCTCTGATACCCCTGCGAGTGATTAGGGTCCAGTGACTAATTCCTCAGAAGTGGGTGACTTGTTCTTTCTTTGCAGTCTGTTCTAAGTGTAGAAACTCAATGAAACCTGCTCGCCTGATTCTGCTAGTATTTGACATATCAATGACATAGCTTCCAGAATCAAAGCAACATAGTAGCCACCACAGTACAACAACCTTACAGACAAGTGGTAGTGTACACTGAGAGATAGACTATACTGGGAAGCAATTAATTCACATTTGGGCATTTATGTTTCTTCAAGGTTTCCATGGTTTGATATCAGCAGTTTTCACTGTACTTCCTTGAACTGATATACAAATAGCTCTGTGCTGTTTTTCTGAAATTAAAGTTTGACTCAATATTCTATTTTGTTTGGCAACTTTTCTCCCAGTGCTAATGCTCCCGCCTGCATGTGTTCTTCCCCCTGACACAGCTACATCTTCTGTGCTCTGATGTAGCTCATACCCTTATGTGCCTGCTATCCATTGATTTCTATCTCTCAGGTGTATGATTTCTACTTGTTTATCACACTAGCGCAAGTGCTCCCATTAAAAACAAAATCAAAACCCTCTTTTGTCCTATCCATCTGTAACTACCCCTTTATTTACTTTTTTTGTCTCCCCTTTAAGACATAAGTCGTTGAAAGCATCGTCTTTGCCATCTATGTTCATGCCTTGCTTCCAAATCATCCCCGGAACCTCATTCAATCAAGCACTTGCTACACTTTGTTGAAACCTCTCTCAGAGATCAGAGAGAACTTTTGGGTGTTCAGGCATAGAAATGCGTGGTTTCACAAGATTTTCTCAGATGTTGATGAATGAGTTTAGTTTAAGGTTCAGAAGGAATTTACTTTAATTGGTTTTTCTCAGAGACTATAAAAGTCCTTATCTGATTTTTCCCACACCTCTTGACTAACGAGGTAAAATAATTACATCATTAGTTATGAATTTAGAGACTCTAATGCATTTAATAAATGACAATGGTGTGACTCACTGTATGTGTGTCCTCCAGCCAAAAGCTTTTATCTTCATTCTGAAATTGTAGATTCAATTGTAGTCTATTTTGCACACCTGCTGGGACTTGAACTTTTTTGCAGGGATTTCAAATGTAACATGTTCAGGATTGAATTTTAGGTCTTTTCTTACAAAGCTTTTCTCCTTCCCTGTTTTTTTCCCCATCTCTGAACAGCACATTCCCACACCAAATTCCACAGACTAAGACCCAATTGTCTGTCCTTGAAATGTCTCTTTATCTTAGCTTTGATCTTCACCCTCTTGCTGGGATGACGGACTCTGCCATTTTGCCTTCATGGACTTCATCTATTCAGTCTCAGCAACTGCCCATTCCAAGTCATCTCCGTACATTGCTTAATCACCTTCTTCTTCTTCTTCTTCTTCTTCTTCTTCTTCTTCTTCTTCTTCTTCTTTTTTCTTTTTGGGCACCATCCACTGCCTCTGGTGGTCGTGGGAGCTCCCCAGCGCTGCTCTTGAGAGCCGCAGCTGGATTTGAACCACCAAGCCCGCGGGCCGCAGTTCTGCACTCAACCACTTATGCCACCGGGGCTCAGCCCTCTCACCTTCTTCTATTAGAGATGTCCCCACCTGAAACATTGTCTTCACAGACGATGCTTTGCTTCGTAGAATAAGAAAGAAGGAAATTGCTGCTCCATACCACTCCATGCTCCAGTATGTCTCACATCAACTGGAATGAGCTGAAATGTGTTCCATGCTGGTCAGACCCCAGGCCTCTGCCCTCACTCCTCTCTGCTCTGTGCTTTGTCCATTCTGTCGTGATCCCCGCTGCTTTCCAGACTGCAGAAAACTGTCCTTTTAAGCATCTTAAAAGTGGGAACTCCTGTCTGCTTCAGGTCAGTCTTTCATTTTTTCTTCGGTCTGGAATGCTCTTTCCCCACACCTCTGAATCTCCACTTAAGATCATGCCACTCTCCCTGCACTTGCACCCCCACCATTGAATTTCTCTGACACATGCCTGAGACCTAGGCAAACAATGCATGTGCTTTTATGCTGCTTTTAAAATGGTTCGTGACATCCTGCATGGTGCCAATCACCTCTGCATGCTCTTAAACATGTGAATTTACTGGTGCAACACATACACCTTTCAGGATTCCAAAAGCACACGACTCCTCTCCGGAGGCATAGCCCAGAGCCCAAGTGGTGTCAGGGTTGTGCATTGGGCTGCCAACCAAAAGCTCAGCAACTTGAAGCCCCTAACCGCTTCTTGGGAAAGAGAGGAGGCTTTCTACTTCCTTTACATTTTTGGTGACTCACAGGTGCAACCCTATCCTGCCCTATGGGTTCACTGTAAGTCAGCATTCACTTGATGGCAGTGAGTATGTCTAGTCCATTGATAATAGACGTCGGCCAATTAATAGATAGTTGCATAGAGAGATGGATGAATGGATGGATGGATGGAGGGAGGGATGGATGGATGGATGGATGGATGATAGATGGATAGGAGATGAGAATTTGCAACATCAGAAAAATATATATTGCTGACTAACCAAAGAAAATCCAACTTAACCAAGGAGAAACAAGAAAAAATATAGAATACCTTTTAAAAGTTAATCTAGATTCACTCTAAGCCAATCTAGTATAACTCATTATTGGAGTAAAATTAAGGAAATGGGAGTCATGGTGGTGTAGTGGTTAGTGGGTACATATTGGGTTGTTAACTGCAAGGTCAACAGTTCAAGCCACCACACATTCCACAGGAGCCAAACAAGATTTCCTATTCCCATGAAGAGTTACAATTTTGGAAACACAGAGGGAGAGTTCTAACATAGTCTATAGTGTTTCCATGAGTTGAGATGGACTCAATGGGAGTATGTTTGGTATTTGAAGGTTGCCTAGAGATAGTAATACCTGTGCAAATAATCAGAGAAACGAGAGTGCAAGAGTGCATGAAGGATACAGCAACAAATCGGAGGAAGGCTTATTCACAAGCTGCAATACACAGATGACACAGCTTTGCTTGGTCTAAGTTGGCACTTAAAACCCTTGCTGACAAAGATCAAGGATTGCAGTTTAGCAACTCAATGGAAAGACAACCCAAATCCTCACCAGTGGATCAGTAAATAACAGCATGGTAAACAGAGAAAAGACTGAAGCTGTCAAGCATTTCATCTTGCTTGCATCCACAATCAATGTTTATGGAAGCAGCAGTCATGAGATAAAATGATGAGTTGCATTGAGTAAAGTGTCTGCACAGGAAATTTTTTTTTAAAGTTTTGGTAAGTATTAAAAAGCATGAATATTATTTTAAGGACTAGGGTTCACCTAACCCAAGCGATGATATATTCAATTGCCTTATATGCATGTGAAAGTTGAACATCAACGGGTTTGAATTGTGCTGCTGGCAAAGACTATTGAAAGTATCATGAACTGGTTAAAGGAGAATCAAGTGATCCTTGAAGACAGATAGCCAGAGTTCTCTTTACAGATGAGGATGGTGACTTTGTCTTATATACTTGTGGCCTATTTTCAGCAGAGACCAGTTTCTGGAGGAAGCCATTATGCTTGGTAAAGTGGAGAGGCAGTGAAAGAGAGGAAGGCTCTCCATGACCTGGACTGGCACAGTGACTGCAGCATTGGGCTACAGTTTAAAGACAGCCATGAGAATGGCGCAGGATGAGGACTGGTTCTTTGTGGGCGTACGGTGTCTCTATGGATGGGAGCAGAGTCGGTAGCCCCAAACTACAATCACACGGTTGCTAAAAGAACGCACTGCCGTCAGGTTACTTCCACAGTATAGGGAGTGTCATATGTGGGTTTCTGAGACTATAACTCTATATTGGAGTAGAAATGGAGAAATGGAAGCCCTGCTTGTGTAGTGGTTACACATTTGGCTGTTAACTGCAAGGCCAGCAATTCAAAACGAGCAGCCACTCCACGGGAGTATGATAAACCTTTCTACTGCGGTAAAATGTGACTGACTTGGAAAGTCACAGGAACGGTTCTACCCTATCCTAGGGGGTATGGTATTTATTTTGGGTTTTGAGGATTACTATAAAAAATACCACAAACTGGGTATGGTTAAACAACAGAAATTTGCCTCACAAATTTGGAGGCTGGGAGTCTGAGTTTCCAATGTCTGTAGGGCCATGTTCTCTGTGAAGGCTTAAGTGGAAGGTGTCTGCTCTCAGCTTCTGGAAGTCTGGCATGTTCCTTGGCTGGCAGTAGCACCATTCCTCCAGTAACCCTGGGCAGCATCTCTCTGCCCACCTTCCTGTGGCCCTTCTGTATTTTCTCCGCAAACCATTCATCCTGGACTCGGACTCCCTCAATTCCAGTCTCACCTCATGGGATGTTAACTCATTACAACTCCCAAGACCCTATGTCCAAAGAAGATAGCTTTTTCCTGTATGAGAGACTTTGGGTTTCAATGATAATTTTTGTAAATTTTTCATTGGCGAGGGGGCATGGTTCACAGTCCGTAACAGAAACCTAGCAAAATTCTTTCAGGAGAAGTACAAGGAAATCCAACTACGTAGCGACAAGAAACCATATTTTCTTTCTTTTTAATACAGGTGCTGATTTGGACAGAGAAGCATCATGCCCCTCCCTGGTCCTAGGAGCAACCTATTTCATGCAGGCCGCTGGTTTCCATCTGTTCTCTTCCTGTGAGCAGTGAGATCTCCAGGAGCCCTACCCATCTCTGAGGAGCTGTCTGTCGGGCCTGCATTATCACTTCAGCCACAGTTCAGATCCTAATCACACACTTAGGTTTGCTGTGTTTTCATCTTTTATTTAGACATATTTCTCCCCCCTTGGACGATAGTAAAGGGTATCTTCAGGCACCCTTCGCTCTCATATTGAATTGTGAATTTGCCTTGGTGGATTAGATTAATCAAAATGGTCTTAGAAGGAAAAGCTCTATGAGGGCTTCTCACACTCAAAAAAAAAAAAAAAAGAGCAACTCAGGTTTTTATTTCATTTTTTATCGAGACACTGCTTTCTGAAGTTTATTCTCACATGCTGCTTTCAAATTTCTTATGCAGCTGAGTATGTATTTATCCCAGCCGTTGGTGGCTTGAGTTTAAGCTACTGTTTATGTTTATACCTAAGCAGTAAAAGTGAAGCTTAGGAAAATAGCATGAGAGGTAGAAGCAAGTGCAGCTTAAGCTACTTGTTTTCAGGAAAGCAAAACATTCAGAGCATCATCACTCCTCTTAAACCTTTTAAAGTAAAATATTTGGGAAATTAAACGAAAGCTTATCTAAACAGTGTGTGGCATTACCTGCCTGAAATGCTGCTATTAAAATGATTTACCTGAAATATGTGAAAGGAATCCCAATAGTAGATAACTTTCACCATTTCTTTAATTCTTACTACCTCTTTTGTAAATATTAAAAAACATGCTTCATTAGTAAAATAATATGAGAAACTAATTTTAATCACTAAAATATACTTCTTATTTTTCTCTAAAAGCACCTACATCTTTATATTTATATTTTATTGTAGCATTTGAATGCGTTGCCTTGTTTTTGTAAGATCAAGTAATACCTTTCCTATTTCCAAAGCAATAAAATATTTATTATGGAATTCATGGAAGCCTTTATAAAACAATGAATATGAGAACCAATCTTCTCATGTATGTTTGTTTTCATTAAAAGGCACAGTAATATAATATATGGGTTTTCACTTAATAAATTGACATTTTCAAAATGGATATATTCTTTTGGGGAATTTTAAGATTTCCACCTTAAAATGAAATTTTGAATTTTTAGGTTGTGTATGCGTGTGATAGGGAAATGCAGAGAACACAGAATGGTAGGCAAGGAGGTCTTGAAAAAGCAGTAGGAAACCATGCTCCCCAGGCCATCAGGAATTATTCAGGTGACAGTGCATTCGAGGATGGTATCATATTGATGTCAGTGCAGGCTAGTAACTCAGAAACAAATCCATACATCAGAAGACAGTGTGGCACGACATCAGAGAGATTGACATGTTTAGTCTTTTTTTTTTTTTTTTTTTTTTTTAGGCATCACTGCCCTGGTGGTGGGAGTAGGAGGCCCAGCCTTTGCTCCTGTGAGAGGGAATTGAACCTCCATCCCAGTGGACCGCAGTCCCACGCACAACCACTAAGCCACTGGGGCTCAGTCAATGACATTTCAAATATTTGCAACCACTTCTAATGCAAATGGCCTTCTCTTTACCAGTCTCAATATCTCCAGATCTTTAAAATAGTTTTATTGAGATATCAATAATGCATTGTCATTTGATCTCTCCTTTGACCTATTTTTGAGTCTATTCTGATTTTTAAAATTAGTTTCTGCTTTCTTTCCCATATCTCCAGATTTTTGTCATTGCTACTATCAGCCCTCTGTTTGTGGGAGTATCTCTTTGGAAACATCTCCTAAAATGTGGTTTCAAGAAGATTCCTATGTCAATATGCTGTAGAATGATTATTTTTGTTTGTTTTAAAGATATGTCTTATATAGTACAATCTAATATTCTGCCTATGTGGGCCTATATACTAGTTTCCTTGCCTCTATGTGGGACATTTTTCTATTTCTGATAGACAGAAAAACTGGTCAGTTATGGGCAATATCTCAAAATGTTTTGTGTGACATTATATTGTATTCAATCATATTACACTAGCCTTCATTAAACCATGGGGATTATATTAAAGTTTCAACTACTGTATGTTAATCTGTAATATGGAGACCTGATTTGATTTCCCAGATGCCCTGTTTTCTGATTCACCACACAAATTCTACCCCCACGCCCACCCCCACCCCCATTTGCTCCATCTAGTCTTTCCCTCCTCAGATTTGCATTACACACAGCCTTTGAACCTGCACTCTCTATAAAACAGATCCCCCACCTATTGGGTTGCCTACCACCCAGTTCATTTTCCTAAAACACAGAGATTATTTTGCATGTACTCTATCGCTTTGTTCAATTGATCATATTAGAAACTGACTAGAGGGCTGAGCCCCGGTGGTGTAGTGGTTGTGCGCGGGACTGCGGCCCACTGGGTTGGAGCTTCAATTTCAGCTCCCAGGAGCAAAGGGTGGGCCTCCTACTCCCACCATCTGAGGGCAACGATGCCTAAAATAAATAAATAAATAAAAGAAACTGACTAGAGAGCACGTTGACTAAAATCCTCAGCATTTAGCTTGTAGTAAGTTATAGATAACCCTGAATGCCGCAGATGCATTTATAGAGCTTCCACATGGGTCAAACCTCCTTTGAATTTCCTCAGTCTGTTGACCAAGGATATACATAGAGTGCATTGGAAGATAGAAGACTGCAGATATTGTTAGAATAAGATTTAACTTTGTACCACTTTTTTTCCTTTTTCAATTATATATAACTTGCTCTGTTTTTCTTTTTTTATAACTTTCTGCTATCTTAGAGATTGGGGATGTTCTGTATTTCAATCTGTTGTTCATGGTTTTTATGGTATGGTTTTCTTTATATGAAATTCAGGGTGTGTGAATCTATAGCACATCAACTAAATGAATAGTTTCTTATTATTATCATAGAGGAAGTCAGGAAGAAATCGGAAATTAGGTCTAACAGACACAGGAATGGATAAAATATTCTAAAATTAATTATAGTGAAGAAAATTAAGTTTAATTCACTTTCACAAAAACACATTTGAACTACTGAATTGTACATGGATTACATATCAAGAAAAGTGTGGAAAGAAAGAAAGAAAGAAAGAAAGAAAGAAAGAAAGAAAGAAAGAAAATCCTGCTTTAAAACTGTGGTTTCAAAAAAAACACTGTGGTTTCTGTATTTAGTCATGTGTGTGGAAATGCTGTGAACTCTCTGGGTCAATTCCTCAGTATTAATATTGTAGACTCTATTTTTATTTTGGACACGGAAAGTACGTTTTCATTGTTTCCAACAAAAACATTGTAACTTGAGGTAGTTAGAAGAGGAAAGAACTCCATTTCAGATTCCAATTGCTAAGAGGAATGTGGGCGGCCTGGTGGTGGAGTGATTACAGGTTGGGCAGCTAACCACAAATGCAGCAGTTGGAACTACCAGCCACTCTGAGGGACAACAGGAGAGCGGGCCCTTGGAAGTCTTACACTTTTAGAAACTCCCAGTCTTGTGGTTCACTAAGAGTCAGCATCACCTGGTGGCAGTGAGTTTCGGTAGTTCTTAAGACAAAGGGACAATCTTTCGTGGATTCACTGGACTCTGTCATAAATTATGTCTCTCTTAGCTAATTTGGTACTTGCTAATCCCATGTGTTGCAAACAAAATATAATTCAAGAAATATGCAGAAAGCAGTAGTATCTCACATAGAATTTTGTCAAACTTATAGCAAGCCTATCTCTATGTAAAGCTCAATATCTTTGCTTTTTCTCTGTTAAAACTGGGCCAAAACCTGATATTCCTTTTGATGGGATGATTTTCCTTTCAATGTGGTTTCTCCGCACATGCCAGAAAATATGCAGACATTATGGACCCAAACTGTATCTCTGAAGCAACTAGGTTGGAAATGACAGTCAACTAATTATTATGGGAACAACTTTGGATTGACTTATATACTTTTTTGTTTTGTTTTAAAAGTGTTAGTGTTCTTTCTGGATATGACATTTCGAACTTCATCACTACAATTGTACTTTCAAAAAAGCTGACTAGAAGCTTGTTGTGTGGAGGTGCTGTTGCTCTTCTTGTTAGGCGGTACTGAATCAGTTTCCGATGCTAGCAACCGTCGGCTCAACAGACGGGAACACCGCACAGTCCTGCCTCCTGCCTCCTGCCTCCTGCCTTGTTCCTATGCTTCAGCTCATTGTGCAGCCGTGGTGTCCACCCATCTCCTTGAGAACCCTCCTCTCCTTTACTGTCCCTCCAGCTTACAAAGCACGATGTCCTTCTTCAGGGACTGGGCTCTCCTGCCAAGATGTCCAAAAGCATGAGACAAAACCTTGCCATCCTGGCCTCTAAGGAGCATATGACCTGGTTTCTTCCAACACAGAACCATTTGTCCTTTTAGTAGTCTCTGGCATTTTCAATATTCTTCCTCACCATGACAACTCATAAGCATTTATTCTTCCTTACTCTTCTTTTGGAGAAGTGCTCAGTACAGAGGTCGTCTCAGTCAGAAAAACCCCTCTTACCCTTTCTTTGATCTCTAACTACAATCATGTGTTTTAGAGTGGTGTTGTCAGGTAAGTGGTGAAAGGCTAAATGCACTCGCAATTCCACAGGCAAAGAGGAGGTGATATGCTCTGATCGAGAGTGGTCATTATCGTTAGGTGCCTTTGAGTCGGCTCTGACCAGTAAGGACCTATGTACAACAGCAGGAAGCACTCACAGTCCTGTACCATCCTCACAACTGTTCTTATGCCTGAGTCCATGCACCCAGCCACTGTGTCTGTCCATCTTATTGAGGACTTCTCTCTATTTTTCTGTACCCCTTCGCTTTACCATCATTATGTCCTCATTCAGGAACTGGTCTCTCCTGACAATTTATCCAAAGTATGTAAGACTTTATGTGG